>WOGN01003972.1:0-14636 GCA_015342105.1 Leptinotarsa texana
ATGAATTAGACTTCTTCTTTCTACTCTTTAGTATTGCAGTTTCACATTGATATAGTCCTCTCGAATTGAGCTACATATGAAAAACAATTGTGCACAGAACCCTTGAAATTGCAAATACTTTCCATAAATATTTCTGTTTAAATCTGTTTTTCCATTAACCAGCTCTCGCACCCTACGAACGACAACCTTCAGAAGACGAAACTTGCGCGAGCTAAGGACTAACGAGGTCTTACCTTTTAACGTGTGATTCTTAACACGGGTTGGACGATAGCAAGTGAAAGTCGACGTTCAGCCTGGGGCTTGAACCACCGACCAACACGACGGTCGATTTGAGTGAGTGAACAAAGCACCCACGTCGAACCGACCGGCCGTTAAAATAAAAATTAAGTATGATGAGCCTCTTATATTGTTTTTTATATTCTGTATGTAAAAGATATTCTGTATGGTCCTAAGAATCATCAGTTTTCCATCAAAATAGCAACTTTTCTATAACTGCATTTTATGCTACAATTACATAATAGAAATTACCATTTTCGTTTTTGATTCCATGGAAGGAAAGCAGTTAGGGAAGTCAAATCGAAGATTATTTATCGAAATGCTTGTCAAAGTTATTCATACTGTGAATGTTAATCTCGACGTTTCTTTGGTGTAGGTTGTAGGTAATCATGGTATTGAAATTTAAATTATAATATATGAAAAGTGACGCCCAGTGATATCACTGTTGCTCAATCAAAATATATGATCTAGTGATCTAAGAAAGTTCCCAGTGGAGATCAAAATGTTTTTCAGTTAGAACTTATGAAAATGTTCTGAAGCACCATCGGTCTGAGGGCGATCACATATTTCTTTAGCTATTTTCACTTGTGAACATCTACCTATATTTTCATTTTCCTTCAATACAATAACACTCAATGTACATAACTTTTCCCTTTCTCCATCTATAATTTTTTTGATTTCGAACTGTACTGATTCCCTTATCTGGTTTTGAATTTGAGTCGTAATGAATTTTTTGGGGAAGATCCCTCTTTCACCAACATGCCAACAGTCTCTATGTTATCTAATAATAAAAACCAAGAAGTCAAAAAGTAAGTGTGAAGAAAATATTTAAAAAATAAAAAGTTTACCAGCACACTTTCTATTGCTCGCCAAAACAATGTTTTCCTATTTAATTCTTTTAAAGAGGAGTTCGTTTAAGGATCGAAACTGAATTAATGCTCTAGAAATCTATTTCATTAAAGAAGGAAGAAGATTTCAATGTTTTTGTCCTAACCTCATAGTTCTCCAGTTGTGGTAAAGGTAAACAATAAATAATGTAAACATTGTAAAAACTATCATAACAAGTGGTACATAGTATATTTCAAAAATTTAAAATGCCTACTGTTATTTTATTGGACGTGTCTTTATCTATGACAAGACCTGTCCATCTCAGTGATGGAATTGAAACTACTAGAAAGCAACTGGCAGAAATCGGAATAAATGCTTTTCTGGATCATCTCAGTATTCACTCCAAATTAGAATTCATATCCCTGGTAAGTGAAAAATACAAAATGCAATGCAAAACATGATCTTTTAATGAAAATAAACAACAGTGCCATTTTTCCTAATAAAAACTCGTGACATAGATGAACAGCATCAACCACCAACCACCAAAACATTGTAAAACAAGAAAATCAACTTGAAAGTTCATAAATTGCCAAAAGGATTATTGAAATTCTATTGTATTTATCATTGACATCATGACTATTGTATATGTATTACATCAGTTTAAAATATATTTTTCCGTTAACCAGCTGTCACTGTTTACCCAATTTATAATTATGATAGAGGATAAAATAAATAAATAAATAAAATACCCTTATTAACTCAACATGTTTGTACAATATAAAAATCTTATGAAATGGAAGTAGTATCTGGACATCGTTTTGGATATAAACGCTGCCTCAGTAAAACATTGTAAGAATATCATTTTATCAACTATTTTGAGATTACACAGACTTTTTTATTTTCAGGTTTGATAGTATTTAATTTTTTAAGTTCTATTTTAATGCAAGAGTTGATTACCTTAACAATTACATAAAAATATACTCCTTTCAATTTAATTGTAGTAGTAAATAGTAGTAAATTAACACTCATACTGTTATGTTTTGTGTTTACTGATAAATCTTTTTTGGAAAACAATTTGCATTAAAAAAAATGTACGAGTATCAATTTAGGAACAGTTTGAGGTTTCACAGACTTTTCTATTATTAGGTTTAGTAGTATTTCATTTTCTATGTTCTATTATTTGCCTAAATATCTTAACAAATGAAGTTACCTTTACATTTAATACTATTTGTTAATATTTATCATAATTGGCATATATCAAATGATTTCTATCCGAATCCCAAATATATTCAAAGCAAATGATTAAAGAACCATCTCAAAACTGTCTATTCTACAATCAGAATTTTCACTCTCAAGTGATAAATTGTGTATCGAAATAAAAGAAAATTGCAACCAAAGATGTAAAGTGTGACTTGGTGTATATTTGTTATGTCTAATATATTTTTTGGTTTGTATAAACCACTAGTTGATTCCTTATAATTTAATATGAAAATACATTTTAAAACTTTATTCTGCAGTATTTTCAATAGTTTGAGTAGAGCTTTTGATGCTGCTCCCAAACTAATATCAAGTAATGAAGTTTTGAATGCACTAAAGAGAAATAAATACATTTTAAATATTTTAGTGAATAACAATTCCTAATTTTGAAAAGTATTCTAACTATGGGAGAAATTCATTTACATAAAATTTTGATATGTTTGCTCTACGATACATTTTTATCTATGTAAAGCCCTTAAAACTTGGCAGATGATAAATAGTTGATAGTTTTAATATGACACTTGATATATTGTTTCAGATCATGAGATAAACATTTGTATGTGATGAACATCAATAACGATTTCTCATAATTTAATGATAATATGTGGTATCTCAGTCATGACAAATTTTTATCAAGATGAAAGAGAATGTTTTTCATTATTTCTTGTAAATTATTTCCTCCTATATTAGTAAAAATTTTGGTCTGAGCCTCATTTATATATCGAGAAAGGTTAACTCACAAATTTTTCCCATACATACAAATTGCTCTCTATTACAACTACTCTGTATACCCAATGGTTAATAGTTTCGCTGCCGAGTTTTTCAGTGTCACTATTTTCCAGGTTTGAGGTGGCTTTTTGAAATTCTCCGAAATATTTCGGAAATAATAATTCAGGATGTATAAACCTCTGAGGAGCTAACCACTCGCGCCAGCGAAATGTCAGGAAGAAATTCCCAAAATCCTTCAAACCCGGTAAATAGTGACACTGCTCTGTATACAAATAATTTTAGGACTAACAGTATACAAAGCCTCTGATATGATCTACCATATCAAATGCTTTTCTAAGGTATATTGAGAGCAGTGCACATTTCATCTTCGAATCTAACTCGATTTGAAATTTTGTAATGACATCTAATAGAGTAGATTCTATAATCTATATCATATTGTTTTCAAAACCCATATTGACCATCATATAATAATTTTGTTTTTTCAAAATATTCAAATAATTTGGAATGCATTAGTTTCTCAATAATTTTGGAAAGAAGTGGCAAAACTGAAATAGATTTGTAATTGACCATTTCATGCGTTTTCCTGTTTTGAATATTGGTTTCACTTTAGCAGTTTTCATTTTATCCAGTGCTAAGCTGGTGAGAAAGGACAAATTATTGAATATTTCATTATGAATTTCGTTTGAGTCTTTATAAGTAGACAAAGTTTCATCAAGAAATTTGAGTTATTTTTATTTTCAAATCATCAAAGGTAATTATTATTTTAACTGATTTGTTTTCAAACAGAAGACATTTTGTGATATTAAAGTCTACCACAATCTCTTTATGATCACTTAATGAGATCTCAATAACAGCAATTTCACTTTTATCTGTATATGATCTATCAAAGATTAAATTTATTGTCATAGTTTTCGAAATGGTATTTGATCATTACATATAGTTTCTATTTTTACACTGATCTACATCTCTAGGTTTTCTATAAAAATCCCTTTGTTGTCCCAGTTGAACCAACCTATTTTATTATGGTCCAGTCAGAGCGTTGCTATAAGCACAGTCTATTGAATCAGATTCTTCACTTTGTCACTCTTCGAATGGAATCATGGTCCAACCTTTGTTTTCTGATAGTAAAGAATAGTACATGCTCATTATGAATGCCAAGCTAAATTTTGTGATTTCGTTGTGATTTGGGTTTATAATACTTTATCGGGTCCACCTCATTTTTGTGTCGGAAACGGGTGGCAAGCAAAAGATTTTATGAACGTTTGGGTTGTTTAATAACCTGCAGTGGCTATCAGTGTATATTCAATTAATTTTAGCCATTTTTCGAAATCGACATTTTTTTAGGGAATCCTTAAAAAGTATTGTAACATTTTTTATTTTTAATATCGTGTTTCTTCTTGCCTACATGAGTTCAATGGGAATAAGTTCACAATGATAAAGAGGTAGACGCAGAATGTGTGCCATCTTCTCAACTACATATTACGTGGAACAGGCTTTATTTGAACATAATATGGACAATATTTTTTTAACCCTACTTTCATCAATTGGTATGTTTTTTTGTCGAAGTCAGTTATATTGTTTTTTCTATGCATTAGTTAATATTCTATCAACTTTTCCGGAATGATAACTTGCATTATGAATCACAATAACAGAGATAGGTGGAATGAGGTCTAACGTTTGCTCAAAATATTCTTCATTACATCACCTTTCATGTCTTCATGGTAATCGACTCAAACATTAATAAACCGCCCTCAACAAAACCATCAACACTTCCAATGTGTGTATTAATCGGAGATCCTTCCACTGTTTCACCGCTATTCTGCCAAATATAATTTCTATTACTTGATATAAAGTATTTAGATTTCTTTTTAATATCTTAAGGACTTAAATAGGATACGTTTTGCAGAATATATTATGGCGATCTATTTTATATCTAGTATTGTTGTCAACAAAATATCATAATCTCAGAAGACAACATAAATGAGTTCTAAAGAAAATTAACCATAAAGGTAATGAATAAATTCAACTTCCTGGCGTCAAGTATATTTATCCGACAATATACCAGAAACAATGAGTATCAAAATTTTCTAATAAGGTATACCTATACTTATGGTTTGAGAATTACAAATAAGACAGAAGGCGACCAGCCTTCTAAGAATGATTGACGTGAAATTGTAATGTTTTTGTCTTGCCACATCTTTCCAACAGTATATCCTTTTTTGAGCCCAGTTTCGTCCAGACAATAAATCTTTCTATTGTCACGTGGAAATAAGAGCGATTTTGTGTTTTGTTTTTCTCAGCTGAAAGTTGATTCCTTCAAACGTTTTCCTATCTGCCTATCATTGAAGACATACCTTGGTTTTATTTTAGGGCTCCCATTATTTTGTAGAAGGTCGGTATTCCTTTCTTAAAGTAAAATGAATGTACTGTTCTTCTAATTACAAGTTTGGAGTTTTCATTAACAAGCTCAGTTTTTATTTTCCTAAATATGGTTTTGGTGGTTTCACAGCTTCATTTTTTGTATCTTTTTTGAATTTATATATCGATGATTTTGAAACTTCCGTCATTTGAAAACACATTTTATCACAGGTAATCGAAGGTTTATGACATGTAAGAGCGTGCATTTTATCAGATCGGACTTTCATTTGAAATTTGAAATTTCTGAAAGAATCTGTAAAAAATTAAAAGGTTAGCTGAAAAAACAATAAAATAACATACAAGCAATAACAAAAAAAAAAACAAAAAATTGAACTTTTAACACTAGGTGAAAAAATTTAAAAATCATTAACAAGAAATAAAAATTCAAAATATAAAATTGAAAGGTTCAATGCAAGTTACTTAACTACGTTTCGATTGTTAGTGGTGATAATTTTCATTTCTTGTTAATAATTTTTTATTTTTTTCAGCTGGTGATCATAGTTCCATTTTTTGGTTGTTGCTTGTATGTTATTTCATTGTAATTTCAGTTTTTTTCTGAATAAAATAGTTTTTTCAGCTAACCTTTTTTAATTTATTACAAATTCTTTCAGGGATTTCAAATGAATTGATATCATAGTAGACAATGAAAGTCCAAACTGATGAAATGCACCACGAAACATTGTCAACCACCTTCAAACATATAAGAGCGTCATATACATTACATTCGTTTCATTGAGGGAAAAACTGAAATAGCCATTTTAATTCACATTAAGTATAATTTATTAATAACATCAACGATTATTACGCAAGGACTTTACCAATAATTCATATTGTTCAGTGATAAAGTACTTAATTGAAGCACTATTACATCGGATCCAACCATAGCATTCTCTTTTCCAGCGACAATTGAAAAAATCTCCGGATTGCACGATTTAATCAGGTAAGCTGTACAGCTATGTGATATATTCAAAAGCGCTTTTCATAGAAAGTATTGAAAACACACAAATTTTGGGTGTTCAATAAAAAATCTGTTGATAAATAATGCGAGACTAGCCTCTGTGATCTGTCGGATATAATTCAATATCCAGCGTGGTATTAGTCCAAAGTGAGTGGGTCTATTAACCCCCCACCGCAACCTGCAAGGGTTTATTGTGGCTCACACCTATTCACACCGGGCCAAATAAACTCAGCTTCTTAAAGAAGCCGATTAATTTGTATGGTGAGTAGTCTTTCAGGTCAGATGGTAAGAGAACGACTCTGCCGAACTCTAAAGACCTGATTCGGTCCCTAACGGGGCAGGCACAAAGTATAGGCTCTGTTAATGAGGTAGTCGGATAGTCAAGTTGCAAGATTTCCACCTTGATACTCACGACAACCTTCCCATATGAGGGTTTTTGCACGTCAGCTACACCTGACGATGCCTTAGATTCAGCCGTACCAGCGTGGTAGCGTGGTATTAGTCGCCGAAGTAGTTGTTTTTCGACAGATATTCGACAGGTAGTTGGGAGAGTTTAATGTTTCTAAATTTATTTCGAAATACACACATCGGAAAAGTCTGGGGATATTTTTAAAAATGGCAATAATTTTTTTTAGATCGCTTTAGGGAAAAAAAGTTTACGGGTGATTATTAAACGAATGTAACTTACAACAAAATTTATTATTACCATAAGAATAATTCGAACAAACGCACCTGCTATTCAGTCAAAGATATTTTGAAAAGTGCACAAATATTGCCCACATTGAAAAATATAATGATGTCTGAATCTCAGATATCGATGTGAATTCGATTATACAACACTAACGAGTTGTCCCGGCTCCGCACGGGTGCAATGCACCGGAAAATCAAGGGAATGGAGAAACAGTAATGAAAAGGTAACTTAATTTTATGAACGCGGCTAGCGCCCCAGTTGAAAAATTTAAAATCCTTTCCTATTGTACATTTACAACATCAAACGAACCTACATAGAAAATTTTAGCCTCCTAAAATATAGCGGTACGGCGAAACAGTAATGAAAAGGTAGTTTTTATATCCAAACGCGTCACTTTTATCCCCAGTGGGGACGCTCCAGTTAAAATATTTGATAATCCTTTCATATTGCAATGTACAACAAAAAGCGAACCTACATACAAAATTTCGGCATCCGAAAATCATGAGAGAAACTAGTCTAACGAATAGTCAAGTTCCTCAGAATCCATGAACACAGAGTTCGTTTCATAAGTTCGGAGAGTTATGTTGTCCGCGGTAACGAATAGCGCCATGTGTAAATACTCGACACAGAATACCTGCAAAACTGTAGGCTAGGCTGACTAAGAAATACCAAGTGGCAACGCTGTTGACGAATGACATATAACGTCTTGGCGTGAAGTGTAAAGTAGTGAAGTTTTTCTTTTGTAATTTGGCAGTTGACATACGCCATGCGGGAAATTTTGTTTTGTGTTAAACATTTCTAAAATTGCTGAAAAAGACCTAATTTTATTCGAAACAAGTGGAAAACAAATCATTTCCAGTGTCCAAACAGTACACCATATAAGGTTTTTCGAGCTTCCTCACCAAAAAGTGATATCTTGTAAATATGGGGGAAGCTAAAGTGATGAAAATCAACAATTGCAAAACAGTAGCAGTGAGATATCGATTTCTTTTTGAAAATTCCGGCGGAGGAGAACCTCTCGTGAAATTTTTACCACATCCTGTTATTGCGTTAAAAGTGGACCCTCCTAAGGAAAAAGAAACTGATGAAATTATTCCAGAAAATGTTGAATATGAAGATGATATGAAATACCTGAGAAGTTTGGACCCTAAAGAATGGAAGAGTCAGGATCACTATAAAGTACTTGGTATACCTCGGCTAAGATATAGAGCTACAGATGAAATAATCAAAACAGCTTATCGCAAGAAAGTATTGAAGCACCACCCTGACAAAAGGAAAGCTTTGGGAGAGGAAATCAAAACAGATGATGATTATTTCACTTGTATAACAATGGCTTATGAAACTCTAGGGAATATATCCAGAAGAAGGGCTTACGATTCTGTGGATCCACAATTTGACAATAATATTCCGAGTATTAGTGATATTAAGAAAGACTTTTACTCCACCTTCAAGTATTATTTTGGTCTGAACTCACGTTGGTCAGAAAAGCCAAGGGTCCCTCAATTAGGTAATGCAGATTCATCTCGTGAGGAAGTTGAGAAATTTTATTCATTCTGGTATGATTTCAAGTCATGGCGTGAGTTCTCTTACGAAGATGAAGAAGATAAAGACAAATGTCAAGATCGTGATGAGAGAAGGTAAGACTTTTGAGTACATTAAATAATTCATATGAGGTTTCTGGTAAATATTCAATTTAATGGGTCAAAAATTGTCAATACTCTTGCATATCATTTATGTCCACTGATCACATGAATCTGGCGTTAAATTTGAGCGCTCCTGTCTCTTTTGAGAGTTACGACCTCTCAGAATTGATACCTTCAAACTATCACATGTTGCAGATGTTTTTTCACTTGTCAGTCCTTTTTTTCAGAAAAAAGCTCAATTTCTTCAAAATGGTAATTTTTCCAAACAACATAGTATTATGAACAAAATTGTTCATGAAAGTAAAAAATGATATACAAGGAACATCTTTGCCAGTTTAGCAGTGTTACAAAATTGAAGTAGAAATTGATGCCACATCACATTTATGAAATTATTGTAAAGGTGAGGAATGTTAACTTTTCTGTTAATTAGAATATGTCTTCCAAAGATAAATCCACATTTTAGTTTGAGTAGTATTTCATTCAAAAGAAGATTGAATTGACAAGAAAGTGGTGATCTTAGTTGTTTCTCAGGGTGAAGCCAAGTAAAATAAATGCGGACCTTCATACACCATCTTTTGAAATGGAAGTGTGGAAAATGAACACTCCCATAGATTTACATTGTGACAAATTTTGATAAGTGATGTGACAGTTTGGAGTAGGACCAGCCATACATCTAAAATTTTTTTAAAATTTAGCAAGAGCCCTTAAAAGGGATACTTACCAGGTTCCTTAACACCAGAAGTTCTTTAGATCTGTATTGTAGACTATGGATGAAGATCAGTCTTCATTTTTTCATTTGAGAGAAAGTCTAGTTTATTGCATCTACTTTTTATGAAATTTTGATGTTCTGAGTATGAAAAAGAATAATCAAATGTAAAATTTTCAATTATTCCAGTCACTTTATTGTTTTTACTAAAAAGTACTTTATCCTTGTCAGATTTTCAGATTCATTTGGATATTATTTGAATGGCTATTTATTAGAGATATTCATCAAATCAATGAGATACTCCTATGCTGATTTATTGATTATACAAATTATTTGATTAGGCCCATCAATAATGAAATTCAAAGGGCTATATATCACCAATTTTTTTGCATAATTATTTCCACACTTCATTCTTCATTCAGGTTTTCTTCAATTTTTTGTTTGTTTACAAAATTTTTTGCTTTTTTATTCTTCAGTGAATGTTGACGAATCGACAATGTAAGAACTTGATCGCCAGTTTTGATTTTTGAGCTGTTTGTATGAAGATGAATACTGGCTAATGGAAAAATTCAGATTGAAAACATACCAATCTCATTCCCATCTTTGTCTTTTGGCATTACAGTAGAATTTCACTAATCCGGCACTTTAATATAAAAATAAGTCCAATAATCGGGAACCCTCCTTCTGCGCCTCCTTCCCCATCCCCACCTATGCGCTCCGCCGACTAACAGTCTAACCTCAAAACTCACCTCACGTGTACTTGCCTACGTATTTATCTGTTGTTTTAAAGTGAACATGTGTGTAGTTGAAAATGTCTAGTAAACAGAAACACAAGACACTATTTAATTTATTATGATTTTTTTCTCTATAATTTAGAAATCCGAACACTTCAATAATCCAGCACCCTCTGGTTTTTGATAGTGCTGGATTAGTGAGATTCTACTGTATTTTCTCACATTGTGACTCACATTTTGACAGATTCATCATTTGTCTCACCATATTTATGAAAATCTGCAATCTGATTGATTAGTATTCCAATCTCTTCAATAATTTATTCAGTTTGGGACCTTTTCATCAAGACAAAGTCTATTGACATTGAAAGGGTTATGATTATTGAAATAATTTTCATAATTTTTTGTTTATTTTGATAATTTTTCCTTTGTGTTGTTCTTTACTTATTTAATTGTTGTTCAATAATTCACAAATATTAATAATTATTCTTTCACAGGTATGTTGACAAATTGAACAAAGCAGAACGACTTCGAAAAAAGAAAGAAGAAATGGTAAGGATTCGACAGCTCGTTGATTTGGCTTACAATAATGATCCAAGAATAGCCAAGTTCAAACAAGATGACAAAGACAGAAAGTTGGCTGCAAAGAGAGCCAGGCAGACTGCTGCACAAGCCAAAAAAGCAGAAGAGGAAAGGGTTTTGAGGGAGGCCGTTCTGGCTAAAGAACAAGCTGAAGCAGCAGAAAGGGCAAAGATAGAAGCCAAACGACAAGAACGTGAGGTACAGAAAAAAGCGCTAAAAAAAGAGAGAAAAACTCTTCGAGCAATATGTAAGGAAAATGATTATTTCGCAGAAAACAGTGAACAAAACTTAGCCCACCTAACTGGTATCGAGAGTATTTGTGAGAGGCTCTCATTGAATGAACTTGAGGAACTCAATGAAAACTTGAAAAATAATGGCAAATCTGCATTCCTTAAGGCTTTGAAAGAAAATAAGGCTAATCTAGAAAAAGAGCGCCTCTCTGTACTCGATTCTACAAAACCAAAAACCACCGTTGTCAGTAAATCAGCCACTGTAATGGTTGCGCCCGAGTGGACAGAAGACAATGTTCAGCTTCTTGTCAAAGCAGTGAACCTCTTTCCTGCAGGAACCAATCAGAGGTGGGAGGTTGTTTCTAATTTCATCAACCAACACGGTACCTTTTCCAACAACTCCAATAAATTCAATGCTAAAATGGTACTGGCCAAAGCGAAAGATTTACAGAATACAGATTTCTCAAAGAATAATTTGAAAGAAGTTGCCAATAAACAAGCCTTTGATAATTTCAAAAAAGATAAGAAAAATGTTCTGCATATTGATGAGAATGGTATATCAAAAAATATGGATAATTTGACTTTAAACGGTGATGATTCAAAACTAACGCAAGGTGTAAAGAAGTCATCCTCGAATAGCGAAATTAAAACCAAAACAGAACTTCCCTGGACTACATCAGAGCAACAGTTGTTGGAGCAAGCCTTGAAAACATATCCGGCATCTACTGCAGAACGATGGGACAGAATAGCGGAGTGCATTCCAAACAGAACTAAAAAAGAATGCATGAAACGATATAAAGAACTGGTGGAAACAGTAAAAGCGAAGAAAGCTGCTCAGGCTGCAGTCACAAAATAATGTCCGAGATTATTAGGCTTCTTGAAAATTATATTTATTTACAAGTTAAATCTGTTTGCCAAAAGTGTTGATTGTGTTGAACTACAGATAACTTGATTGAATCTTTTTTCTGTTATTCAATAAAACATCCTATATTAGTATTTAGTGGAAGTTTCTTTTTTTATTCAAGGTATTGAATTGATGACCTGAACAATTGATTTGGATATGAATTGGTAAATCGAATTATTTTTTATTTGAATATTGTGATCATATATGCAACATCATCAACATCAAATTTTATATTACACGCAGATTATAAAGAAGTGGAACTATTAACTTTTTGAATGTAACCTATATTCTAAGGATAACTTTTTAATTGTGTCAGAAATAAGTGGAAAATTCAATATTTAAATTTGATTTCTAACTTTCTTGTCAAGAAAGATTTGCTTTGTTTTTTTTGAGTGGCCTTCAATAAGTATGCCCAGCAAAAATTTAAAATTTCTAGAGCGTGTCATACTACAAATTTGTATATAAATAACATACTGGTTATTTATAAATGTCTTGTAAATATATATGAGGACAGATGATACTAGGGAAAATACTCTTGAAAATTCTTATTTAAGAGTGATTTGTTTATGAAATGAGCGCAGAAAAATGTATGTTTCTCTACTATATTATGCACATTATATACATATAAACCTTCCTCTTGAATCACAATCTATTAAAAAACCCTCCTCAAAATCTGTTGTGTAGTTTCAAAGATTTAAGCTTACGTGGGGACAGACAGTAACCAATAATAAATACCAAGTACCCAATCAAATGATTGGTTACTTGGTATTTGGTTTTAAAAATACATATAGAATGGAACAGAGTTTTCTTTCGCTACCTATGTTCTAGGATGTAAGTAAATAATCAGTAAAGGTAATAAATGTTTCTGGAAAGCATTTGCTTTGAAGAAATATTTTCAAAATTATGAAATCTCTTGCATTTTGATCAATGAAGCTTGGTGTATGAGGGATAAATGTTGAATTAACGCCGCCAACCGATTGCAGTTAAATCTGTCTGGCCAGCGTAAGGCTAATTGCACACACCGATTTTGGACGACCGTTATAAAATCGGTGTGTGTGCAATTAGCCTAAGGAGGCTTCATTGTCAGTTGGTAATATTTAATAATAAACAATAAAGAGTAAACAGTTTTTACTTTTTATTATATCTCAGGTACTTGTTCAATCTATTATAATAAGATAGTTTAGTGATTTGACTAAATGCATATTGCCCTATTAGTTATGTGTCACAAGCAGATCCCTTATTTTCAAATACAGGTATACATTTAATAAATATGATATAACTAGTCGTTGCCCGCGGCTTCGCACGCGTATAATTTGGTTTGTCACATTAAGTTTCGTGACAGACCATCATTTTAAACGAATACAGTAGGTATATTTTTATTAACCCAAAACTTCAGGTTTCCGACTTGAAAACTATATAATATTTGAACAACTATTTTCCCCTTGTGGAGTGGAAATTCCTGATTCTCATTCTTGGTGCTTATTTACGTAGTAGAAAGAATCTACCTGCATAAATCAAGATTCTAGGTTCAGTAGCTTCGGTTGTACGTTAATATAAAAGCGGGCAACAGCAAGTTATATATATTTTTTCTTCAAAAATACAGTAACTAAAAAAATATGTCAACTGCACCTAAGTAATGAATAGCTTCGAAGATCAACTTATGTTACCTATAAAGATATTCGCAAAACTATACAACCGTCAACGACGGTCCTCACGCGTCTCTCCGCGTTCTCGACGGTGGCGCTTCGTTGCTTAGACCTCCCCTCTACCTTTGCGCATCTTCCCTCTTCGTCCTACAGTAGATGTGATACGTAATGGCTTATCTGTTACGTCAAGTTAATCTTATCGTGATAAGTTTTAAACGTTTCATTAGTTCGAACTTCCTTTGTCTAATATAATATAAATTGATTTGAAATCCCTGGAAGAATCTATAAAAAAATTAAAAACTAGTCAATACAGTTTATTGTATGATTTTCACTTTAAAAAGGGTTGTACAAAAACCTGAAATTACAATGAAATAAATTACAAACAACAATAAAAAAATTGACTATTAACACGAGATAAAAATTATTAACAAGAAATGAAAATTTAAAGATTTCTAGCCAAATTACTTCACAATGTTTCGATTGTTAGTATCCACAATCGCCTTCAGGTGATAACTGGACTTATTCCTCCGATATCTGAATATTTATAGGTCATTCGAGTGCTTTGATTTTTTTCTTGTCGATTGTAATTTATTTCATTTTAATTTCAGGTTTTTGCGTAAGCATAAGGGATATTTTTCAGCTAATCTTTTTAGTTTTTTTATAGATTATTTCAGGGATTTCAAATCAATTTATTTCATATTTGAAGTCCGAACTAATGAAATGCACCAAATTAAAATCCAATATATAAAAAAAATATGTAATATTCTATGTAACTTCTGGTGTGTACTCCATACTAATTCTTATCATGTTCCATTCGGTTGTTTTTTACTTTTTTTTACTTATTTTTGTAATTTTACCTACAAAATCATTAATATGAAAAATTCTGTATTTAGTTTCACTTTACTGTAGTTCGTGATAGGTATTAAATTTAAACAATGAATGTTGACGTATTGGGTAGAAGGAGGATACGTAGGGTGTACCTCAACGAATTTCAAGTTGCTAGAGCAGTGGCATTGATCGAAGTAGGGTATTCAAGG
>WOGN01003973.1:3591-14635 GCA_015342105.1 Leptinotarsa texana
TTTGTCTCATACAGGTAACAGATTCATTGTCCTTTATTAGCTACAACCGATGTTGCCAAATGGTGAAATAGAAACGAATCCCTTTGAATGTTGAATGCATTATTCCATTCCTCTTTTTTGAGTATTTGAATACTTTTTCAAAGAAAAAGGTTGAAATGATAAGTTTAAAATGCGTTTTTTTGAAGTTCTTTTATGAAAACTACTTGATTTTCGTCAGGAGTAACAGTCCCCATTGTTATCATTGTGAAATGATAAAGTTTGGTAATTTCATGCCACGGGCGCCCTATTATCAGACGAGGGCGCAACATATAAAAATAATGTTTTATTTACATCAACTTGTTTTCAACACCCAACAAAAGAGTTAGTTATGTTTGTCTGTTTCAGACAAATAGACCTATTTTTTATGAGATGATTGTATTTTCGTTTTAGATTAATGCATATGTGCCAATGAAGAAAAGAAGTCATGGAATCTAGAAAATATGAAGACTGCACGAAACGGAAGTAAAAAAACAGCTGCTAAAAACTTTACTACCCCTGAATCAACAATTAGACATCGACTCAAATTGATAGAAAGTTATCACCACCATATGGGGAGAAAAGCCACATCTTCAAAATAGGAATAGAAAGAAATGATTTTATTCATTACAATAATGACAAAGAAGTTTAATAGTATAACTGAGCAACACCTGCGGAACTTGGTATATGTTCTTCCCGTTGCAAAAAATATTCAACATAATTTTACGTCCGAGAAATGAATGGCTGGAAAATGTTGAGTGTATTTGTTTCTGAAAAGCAATCCGGAAATTATTTCAAGGCTCACCCAGCCAATAATCTTAAACAGGGTTTTGGGATTCAGTACATCAGAATTCACCATTTTTTTTTGCTAAGCTAGAGACACTCATGACTAAGCAAAAACTTTTTCAGCAAACCGAATATTTAATGTCGATGAAAGTGGCATCAGTAACGTTCAAAAGCCTGGTAGAATGTATGATCCAATAGAATTGAAGCAATCGGAAAGGTTATAAGAGCAGAATTCGACCAGAATGTGACAGTTGTATGCGCACTTGGCGCGACAGGCATATATGTTCCTCCGATGTTTATTTTTCCACGACAGATAATTAAATCTTTTCTCAAGATTGTTGGCCCACCTGAAGCACTCTATAAATGCTCCAAATCTGGGAGAATAATCGGAAAGCTTTTCGCAAAATATGTGAAAAACTAGTTTGTGGAAACTCAAAATTATATTATTATGAACTGAAGGGGTTTAATTTTTCAGGAGTGATTAATTTTTGGGAAAGAAAGTTTTTGGCTTTCTACTACTCTATCTTGATACAAAAAAAAAGAAGGATGAGGGAATCTTCCAAAGAAAGGAAGGAAGTAAATCTATACATGAATGTGTAGATCATACAAAGAAGTAACTTTCAGACACAAACTAATAGAAAGTCCTCCTGAAACAGCTACTTTCATATAAATATTGAATTATACGAAAGAAAAAATTCTTTCGAAACAAATACTCCTATATGAACACTGAATTATACAGAAGATATCTTTCTCTACTCAGTTAGTATTTCAAACATTCATTGTAGAATAATAATCAGATATCATTCACATGAGTTCTACTTTAAACGAATGGTAACAAATTGCACCTACATAGAACACTGCCATCCTCACTGGTGAACACCGATGTTTCGCCTTAAGACACTTGCCCTAAGGCTAGTAGTAGGAAGCCAAAAAATTAATCACTCCTGAAAAATATAAACCCTTCATTCATTAGTTTATTTGATTAAATCCCAGCCACAGGAATCTTTTTCAAATTTAAAAATCAATTTTCCCTTCAATCAGTTGTCGTCAAATTGAATTGAACGTACATGTTATTTCAATAAAGTTATGAAATTAATGAATTTTCAGATTTTGACTTTTGAATGATAAACGGTAGTTAAGCTCGTACTGTTTGTCTGAGAATATATATTCAGTCACAAGCGACAATTTTCATCATAGTCTCCTCGTTTCAACAATGGCCAACAAGTATATAAAGGTGAAATTGAAAAAAGTACAATGAAGGAAATAGCAGCCACTAACGGTACGCAAGGTTGAAGATGCTGAGAAAGACTTCTTACTCTATACAGGCGATGTAGCAACCGGCAGCAAAACTTACTCGCAGTTTTTGATTCGATTCAAATATCTGATTAAAGATTGCATTTTTTCAAACTTTTTTGAGGTAGAAATCTAAAAATTCCTCCATGTATGCAGAAAATCAATCAACATAACATACCTAATGCTGAAAAAAAATATGAAGGTAAATTTATATTGTTTGAATATCATTTTCGGCTAGTATGGTTCATTGTCATATGTATGTGATCACCTTTTCAATGAATGAAGTTCTTCATGAACATTTTTGGTTTGTCACAAAGCTCTTGATAATTAACACGATCAAGATACCCAAAGTCATGTATTTCATGTTATATAATATAAAATGATTTGTAAACCCTTTACCTAACCCTTTGAAAACCCTTTACCTTTACCTAAAGAACTTGTTCTTTCATTTCATCATTTGATATATGAATTGTTTTGGACGTCTCATTTCTTTATTGAAGTGTTCTGATTGGAAATAATCTTAACGGTATTACAGACATAGCCATTTTTCGAAAACCATTGCTTTGCTTTTCCAAATGAAAATAATGAATTTATATAGTTGTTGCTAGAGGTCAGCAAATGGGATACCTCTTAAAATACTTTCGTTATACTCATTCCATAGCATAAAATGAAATATGTGTAAGTTACCCCATCAGTTATTTTAACAACCCAGTAAATACACATCATTCCAATAATCTAGTGATAGTGTACCGTTAGAGAGTGAAAGTGAAAAGCAAGGTTGAAGTTGCTGGTAATATTCAGCACTACTGTGCTCTGTAGCACCCAGCAGCAAAACCTAATGAAAGAAAGTGGAACATTAACGCTTTTCAATAATACAGTGTGATATAGAAATTATGCCACGTCACAGTGTTTTGATTCGATTAAAATATCTGAATGAAGACTGATTCAGAAGATTTGATGAAATTGTGTTTTATGACCATATTCATGTATTGTATTGACCTTCACATTTTGATTAAAATTTTTTTCTTCTGCGATGCTTCTTGTTTTTCCGGAAACGTCATAACTAATAAACTGGTTTCATGGTATAACCCTTCTCCAGTGCAGAACAGATTCATACGAAATGACTTCGCTGAATGAGTTCATTTGATTCTGCATCACCTACAACCCCTTTGAGTTTATATTTCATACATTTTCAAACACAATGGAAAAGATCAGTTCAATCAGAGAGTGACTTTCTATAGTAGGGCTCTGTAAAATACTCCAAACCTGATACAATCCATGCTAAGGAAAAATATGTGGAAGTTACACCAACAGTAATTTTAGCAACCCAGTGAATCATGAGTGAAAACATGAAACGCTAGGTTGAAGATGCAGGTAACATTCAGCACCACTGCACTCTGGAAAAATATTTGAAATGGCCGAAGATTTGATGAAGAAATACTTCTTACTCTATACAGACAATGTAGCAACCGGCAGCAATTCCTACTGGAAAGATAGTGGAGAATTGAGCTTTTAAATAATTCAATGTTATATAGAAATTACGATACTCCGCAGTGTTTGATTCGATTCTAATATCCGACTGAAGATTTCATTTTTATTCATCTTTTTTCGGGAAGAAATTTCAAAAATTGTTTATGTGGACAGAAAATCAATCGACATAACATACTCAATTCAGAAAAAAAATATGAAGGTAAATTTATATTGTTAGAATATCATTTTCGGCTATGATGGATCATTAACATATGTGTGTGTGTGTGATCACCATTTCAATGAATGACGCTCTTCATATACATTATTGGTTTGTCACTAAACTTTCTAAAATGGAACGAGTCAATGTCTGAATACCACACAACACGATCAAGATATCCAAACTCATGCATTCATAGGTCTCGTAGTTCATTATCTTCATCCGATCACGACAAAAACCCTCGAGTATTACGACAATTATAACGTTATCACTTCATTTTCCTTAGTAGCATGGTTGAAGTATGAAAAAACGAATCATTGGAAAGGTCAATTAGATTATCTTATTGGTATGAAACTTTCATATTCAATCACACATAATTACTGAGTAGGTACTCAATATATATCAATTTCAAGAGAGGTTTCAATGAAATTCTGTTTGGTGAATATATTCGTTAATTGTTTTGCCCTTCTCATATTGTTTTGATTCTTTATTTTGTAGATGCTTCTTGTATGTGGCAATATTGTCACTAATGAACCAGTTTCGTGGTATTAACCTTCGCCAGTGCAGAACAGATCTCTACAAGATAGTAATGTACTTCGCTGAATGAGTTCATCCCTTCATCTCGTACAACCCCTTTGAGTATATGGTATTTCACACCTATTCAAACAGAAAGAAAAAAAATCAGTATATTTAGTAAGTTGTTTTTCATGGCAGAGCTTTGTGAAATACTTTACCACTGCTCATCTTACGAAAATATAGAACTGAAAATCAACCCTTTATATCTAAAGGAATCACACGTTGAAATATTTAAAATATAAGACCTCGTTGATTCTCAGATTGCACAAGTTTTGACTTGTGAGGGTTGTCGTTCGTAGGGGTGCGACGGCTGGTTAACGGAAAAACTGATTTTAAACAAACAGATTTATTTTAATTCTATAAATTTTATTAAAACATGTATATGAAGATGAACGGCCAGTTCAATTTGAAACCGATAATGATTACATGAGAAAAATAAATGTGTAAGGAATTACATTATCAACAAATGAACCATTGAAAAAGTCTAATGTCTCAAAATTCACAATGATACAATTCAGTACCGAATTTTGTTGTCCAACTTTGCCTCGAACTACTTTCGTAACTAACAGACTCTTCTCTATTCTTCCATTTTTTCTATCTCATTCGTTTTTTCGGAGAATGTAACTCTTGGCTTCTTCATTTCCTTCCACTGTTCTTCAACTTCATCCATGCTTTTTCGTTTCATTGATGCTGGAATCTCATTTTCCTTTCCATCAATAGACATCTGCTTCAAAAAAAGTTTTGCTCTCCTGAATGCTATTCTTGATTGTTCCAGAGCTAGCTTTCGTTGTATTGTCGCCTTCTCAGATTTTTCCGGAGAAAAATTCCGTTGTTTCAACATGTTCCCTTTTCTTCTGCCACTTTCACTCTGTGGATATTCAGTTGATTCGATATTTAGTTGTTTCGGCATGATATCTTCTCTTTTATCAATCCTTCGATAGTAATCGTTTGTGAATATGGAAGGGAAAATTTGCGACATGCCTTTTATACCCACCAGAGTTAGCTTATAGGTAACAGGACTTATTCAGGTAACAATGTTTATGTAATTGAAGAGCGGCATCTGCTGTTATCAGTATCAATCACCTTCATATGAAAGTAATCAAATTATAAAGAAGTAATTTGTACCTGTATTTGGTTCTGATTTTATCATTTCAAATACTTGTGGTCATTCTGAATCATAGCAACTAGTTGCTTCTCTCCATGCTTCTTTAATAATGTACAAAAGCATGAAATATTTTGATTTCTTTCATTTATAGTTTCAAATTCAACTTTGATTTTCATCAGAAATTACATATGAGGCCAATTTCAACTTCTGCTGTGGAATATTTTCCATATATTTTTTCTACCACTTTTGATATGACGTTATTTTTCTAACAAAATAAAAAATTCATTAACATATGTAACAATTTCATGAAAAAAAATATTTCGCATATATTCTATCCACCTCTTGCAATCTTTCGAATATGGAACGAATCGCGATATTCATGCTGGTATAGGTGATTTTTTTTAGGAAATAGAGGATTTGAAATTCTACTTCTCCATTAATGTATGAAAACAATGAGGGAATCTGCCATAGAAAGAAGAAGGTAAATAACTCCCATTATGTGAAGGTCATGCCAACTAGTAACTTTTAGACAGAAACTAAAAGAAAATGCTTTGGTCATAAAACATAATTTCATCAAATCTTCTGAATCAGTCTTCATTCAGAAATTTGAATCGAATCAAAACACCGTGGAGTGACATAATTTCTTTATTACACTGTATTATTGAAAAGCGTTAATGTTCCACTTTCTTTCATTAGGTTTTGTGCCGGGTGCTACAGAGCACAATAGTGATAAATATTACCAGCAACTTCAACCTTGCGTTTCGCTTTCACTCTCTAACGGTACACTATCACTAGATTATTGGAATGATGCACATTTACTGGGTAGTTAAAATAACTGTTGGTGTAACTTTCACATATTTCATTTTATGCTATGGAATGAGTATAACGAAAGTATTTTAAGAGGTATTCCATTTGCAGGAACAGAACGTATATGGTAACAAATGGATGATGCTCCACCCCATAATTCTCATTCAGTCAGCGAAGCTTTAACCGAAATCTTCGAAGACAGGTGGATTGGTTATAATGGACCTTTTCGTTGGCCTCCTAGAACACCAGATGACAATCCATTAGATTATTTCGTGTGGGGTTTCATTAAAAATATGGTTCACTCTACTCCAATAACAACAATGGAAGATATGAAATCGAGAGTTACAACTGCTTTCAATAGTTTAACTCCAGACTTTATCAGAAGCGCTACACATGACAATCTTTTGAAGAGATTACATGTTTATTTAAGTAGAGGTGGAGATATTCTGAAATACACTGACGATTAAATTAACTCAATAATTTATAGGTTTATTATTTTCAGTTCGTGTTTCAGCGTTAATAAAACTATTGTTTAAAGAGTAGTTTTGATGGTTGAGGAGTATTTTAATAATTATTTTTTCATTGTATTATCTGTGACTGATTGAGAAACATCAAAACGGAATCTGCTTCACAAAAATGAGTGATGAACATGAAAAACATGTCAATTTCCGTTTGAAACAGTTTATCTTGAAAACGGTTCAAAATAGAAATAATTTTATTTGGATAAAGTTGATATAGAATTAGATGTAGAGCTCAAAAATGTTGAAATATACAGGGTGTTCCATTAGAAAAAATTGAGTTCCACTAATTTTTTCATGAGAGCAAAGTATCTGCATTTTTTTAAGACCCTGTATGAGGCAAATGAAAATATGACTCGGATTCAAGATCCTCATAGTATTACTCAACTATATTTCAAATTTGATCGTTTTAGTGCAAGAGAGTCCAAGATTATCAGAATTTATAAGAGTTCATGTTTGGTAAAAAAATATCGAAATTAATTTATATCTTCTAAACGGTTATAGATAGGTATAGGGAAATAGTATATGAATTTGTTTGAGAAATGATAATGAATCATTATATGATATTATATATAGGGTGTTCTTTTTGAAAAATCAAAGAAGCCGCTACTTTATAGTAGAAGCGACAACGCCACTTCGTCTAAAATATTTCAAGCGTGTAGGTCATATTGACTTATGCATACTGTACAATTTTCAGGTTGATCCGTTGAATAGTTTGCCAGAAACGGCTAACTAACGCTCATCATGAAAAGCCCATGTCTTGAAACACATTTCATCAAAAACTTCTGAATTCATTCAGGTTGAAAAAGTGTTGAATGAAAGTGGTCACTGCAACACAGGCCCAGGAATATTTTCTAAGAATAGATTAATATGATATACATATTGATTACCTAATCAGTAGATAGAATAATGTGCATCCACTCTGGGGTTGAAATTACTGTTTCTTTAACTTTCACACATCTTCTTTTGTATCTGTTATCTCTTTCTGAAATTTCAGTTAATGAATTGAGGATCTTAGGTACCTATTTCTTGTGATATGGGCAATGTATAAAATGTATCGAGTTTTGAACGGAAAGGTGTCACTTTTCCGGAATTTCAATCATTTTCAAAGAATCGATATTTATCATATATGGTATATGACAACATGGTATATGGTACAAGTAAATATTTTTCAACAGGTGTAATATGATGTGAAATTTAACCTCTTTCATATTCATTATTGTGTAGCAAATCTATGAATGATATTCAATTCAATTCCTTAACGAGGTTTTGGGATACAAACTGAATCTTTTTCAAATTTTTGGCCATTTTAAATGCTTCACCAGAGCGCAGTGGTGCTGAATGTTAATATTATATTTGTTTCATCAATAAGATATATTTAATTGAACATTCATGCCAGTGAGATTGGACGAGAATAAAATAAAATATATATTGAAAGTCAATTCATTGAAATGAGTGCAAAGCATAACAAAGTTAGTGACAATTTCCGCTGGTATCCTGAGTTCATTTCTTTTTTTTTCATGACTAATTACAATAATATTCAGTTATTTGTTTGCTGCATAATATGTTTATTCTCAATGAGATAAATCGATTTTCCCAGACCAAGACGATATCTTATATAACCCATTATATGATAGAAATTATTTGATCACACAATGTTTGATTCGAATTGAATATCCGTTATTGAGTAGGCACTCAATATGTATTAACCTGAGTTGATTCTGACGATTCCATGAAATTATGATTCATTGTTTTGCCCTTCACATTTAATTTTGAAAGTTCTTCCTTTTGTAGATGATTTTTGTTTGATCACTAATGAACTCGTTGAATTGTATCAGTGGAGAACATATTTATACAAGATTCAAATAATTCGAGTTTATGGTATTCCACACTTATTCAAACAGAATGAAAAAGATCAGATAATTCATTGACTTATTTTTCAGGGCAGAGCTCTGTGAAATACTCTGAACCTGATACAATCCATGCCGACGTACAAACGAAGTATAAGTTCTACTACTGCTCAGCTTTCGAAACTAAAAAAACTGAAAATCCACTCTTTATAACTAATTCTATAACTTTTATTGAAACACGTACATGAAGATTAACAGCTAGTTTAAATTGAAACCGATACTAAATATATGAAAAAATGAACTGAAGTCATTGAAACGTAGCTCAGACTTACAAAAATTACATTACCAACAAATGAAGCAATGAAAATATCTAATATCTCAAAATTCACAATGACAGTTCAGCATCGAATTTTGTTGTCCAACTTTGCCTCGAACTACTGTCGTAACTAACAGTATCTTCTCTATTCTTCCATTTTTTCTATCTCATTCGTTTTTTCGGAGGTAAATCTGGGCCTCTTCATTTCCTCCCGCTGTTCTCCAACTTCATCCATGCTTTTTCGTTTCATTGATGCTGGAATCTCATCTTCATTTCCATCAATAGACAGCTGCTTTAAAAAAAGTTTTGCTCTCCTGAAAGCTATTCTTGATTGTTCCAGAGCTAGCTTTCGTTGTATTGTGGTCTTCTCAGAGTTTTCCGAAGAAAGATATTGTTGTTTCGGCATGTTCCCTTTCCTTCTGTCACTTTCATTCTTTCGATATCCACTTGATTCGAGATTCAGTTGTTTCAGCATGTTCCCTTTTCTTATGTCACTCCCACTCTTTCGATATTCAGTGTATTCGAAATTCAGATGTTTCAGCATGATCTCTCTTCTTCTATCACTCCTCTGATAATAATCGTTTATGAATATGAAAGTGAAAGTTTGTGACATGCCTTTTATACACAACTGAAGCAGCTTACAGATAACACGGCATATTCAGGTAACAATATTTAGGTAACTAAAGAGCAGTATCTGGCGTTATTGGTATCAATCACCTTTATTGAAATTAATTAATTTAAGATATATTTGATTGAATATCCATGCAGGTGAGACTGGACGAGAATTAAATGAAATATACATTGAAAGTCGATTCATTGAAATGAGTACAAAGCATAACAAATTTAGTGACAATTTTCGCTGGTATCCTGACTTAATTTCTTTTTTTTCATGACTAATTACATTAGTATTCAGTTATCTGTTTGCTGCATCATATGTTTATTTTCAATGAGATAAATCAATTGTTCCAGATCAAGACGATATGTTATATAACCCATTATATGATAGAAATTATACGATCACACAGTGTTTGATTTAAATTAATATCCGTTACTGAGTAGGTACTCAATATGTATTAACCTAAGTTGATTCTGAGGATTCCATGAAATTATGATTCATGATTCATTAATTGTTTTGCCCTTCACATTTAATTTTGAAAGTTCTTCCTTTTGTAGATGATTCTTTTTTGATCACTAATGAACTCGTTGAATTGTATCAGTGCAGAACAGATTCATACAAGATTCAACTAATACGAGTTTATGGTAATTCACACTTATTCAAACAGAATGAAAAAAATAAGTTTATTCATTGACTTATATTTCAGGAAAGAGCTCTGTGAAATAATCTGAACCTGATACAATCAATGCCGACGTAGAATCGAAGTATAAGTTCTACTACTGCTCAGCTTTCGAAAATAAAAAACTGAAAATTCACTCTTTATAAGTAATTCTTCAACTTTTATTGACACATGTACATGAAGATTAATAGCTAGTTTAAATTGAAACCGATACTGAATATATGAAAAATGAACTGGAGTCATTGAAACGTAGTTCAGGTTAACAAAATTACACTACCAACAAATGAAGCAATGAAAATGTCTAATATCTCAAAATTCACAATGACACAGTTCAGCATCGAATTTTGTTGTCCAACTTTGCCTCGAACCACTTTCGTAACTAACAGTATCTTTTCTATTCTTCCATTTTTTCTATCTCGTTCGTTTTTTCGGAGAATGTAACTCTGGGCTTCTTCATTTCCTCCCACTGTTCTTCAACTTCATCCATGCTTTTTCGTTTCATTGATGCTGGAATCTCATTTTCCTTTCCATCAATAGACAGCTGCTTTAAAAAAAGTTTTGCTCTCCTGAATGCTATTCTTGATTGTTCCAGAGCTAGCTTTCGTTGTATTGTGGTCTTGTCAGAGTTTTCCGAAAAAAGATACTGTTGTTTCGGCATATTCCCTTTCCTTCTGTCACTTTCATTCTTTCGATATCCAGTTGATTCGAGATTCAGTTGTTTCAGCATGTTCCCTTTTCTTATGTCACTCCCACTCTTTCGATATTCAGTGTATTCGAAATTCAGATGTTTCAGCAT
>WOGN01003974.1:0-14634 GCA_015342105.1 Leptinotarsa texana
AAGTAGCTGTTTCAGGAGGACTTTCTATCAGTTTGTGTCTGAAAGTTACTTCTTTGTATGATCTACACATCCATGTATAGATTTACTTCCTTCCTTTCTTTGGAAGATTCCCTCATCCTTATTTTTTGTATCAACATGGAGTAGTAGAGAGCCAAAAACTTTCTTTCCCAATATAAAAGAACAACTCAAGAACGCCCTTATTTGGCACTGCAAATTGAAGAAATCATCGATATTACAAACATGGCGCAGCTACTTGTTTTCGTGCGATTTGAATATAATGAAAAGGTGATAGAAGACTTTTTGTTGAATCAAATGCCACAGCGGAACTCATTTTTTAAGATAATTGGTGGATACGTAGTCAAAGTAGGATTTCCTTGGTTCAACTGTATTGGCTTGTGTCAGGGTGATTGACACGACTAGCAGCAAAAATAATGAGTGCAGAAGTATGCATTGTGTCATCCATCAAGAAGTATCAGCTGCTAAATGTATGCCGAAAAATCTTTACTCTGTTCTATCATATTCTGAGAAACTCAACACACTGAACTTGGGACTTCAGGGACCAAACACAATAGCCTTCACAGCCAGTGACAGTGACAAAATGAACTCCTCCAAGAGAAAGTTGATCCTGTTTTGTTCACAAATACAGGAAGAGAATTTTTTATCAGCATTTCCCACTCCACTATCATTTTTTGTAGAAAACCAAATATTTCCAATGCCAGATGTGGTTGCAGATATTATTGTTCACTTGGGAAGCCTTCAAAAACGTATTTTCTTTTAATTTCGTTTTCGTCTAATTCAATGTTTCTCTGAAAATTATTCAAAAGTGGCCTAAATCAGTAATTCCTTTTTTGGGAACCTCACTAAATAAATTTAAACCAAAAGAAAGTTTTATCGATCTTCCATTAAATTCTTAATCGGATGTAAAAACGAGTACCCTTTGATCTTCTGGTAAGCTCTGCTATTTTTTACGCTATTTGTTGCGAGTTACTTGTGTGAGAGGGCATTTTTTGAACTCTTGTGCATAAAAAATAAACATAGAAGCAAAATACGTGTTAAATAGGATTTGAGAGTAAAAATAAGTTCTATTAATCCCAATGTCGATATTTTAGTCTCATACAAGCAACAAGTTTCAAATTAAAAACTATAGAAGTATATGTTGTATGATGATTAATTTTTTACTGAGTTTGTACTAATTTTTCATTTATACGTTTCAAGACCATTGTAAATTAATACCAATTTGATCCTTTCATCTCTTCTTTATTATTATAGGCATGTTATAAATCAGCAAATGTCCAACCAATAAATATGAAGTTTTATGAGGACTTCAATTCAAAATGCCTTGGACCACTATCAGAAAAGTAAATATCATACGTTTATTGAAATATTTAGGTCTAGTACGCCAAAAGTTCTCAAAAAGTCAATTGGTATACAGGCGCAGGTGCAAAGAGGTTGGAAACCTCAGAAAAGTTCCTCAGAACTTGGACTATTTCCGTTCACAATTTTATTCAATTTTTCATCTTGTATTCGCTATTTATATTTGATTTTTCTTATTATATTTGTATTCTGAAAGATATGACAAAATGTTCAGGAAAATGAATGTTTTGAAAGAAAACATCAAAGATGTTACCAATATGGTGAAGTTTGCAAAGGAACGGCAATTAACGACTTCAGCATTACTCAGTTTGTGTATATATTTTCATCCAGGGTTTGATGAATGAATATATGTATTATTCAATTAAATTGTTTTGTTCTTATTTGTAGCACATTTTCTGCATGTCATTCAAACAAAAAATTTGCCAACACTCATTTCCAACAATAATCAGATTATTATAAGATTTTTTCAGTTAATTTTTCCAATGTATATTTTGATTATTATTATATTCATACACTGGCACCAAGCTTAGATATATTTTGGGAAATCGTTTAGAAACAATAGTTGTTGCCCGCCGATGTTTTACCCATTTATAATCCCTATGTAGGCTGTTATGCCGAACACCTGTCTGATCAACAACTTCCTTTTCTAGTGCCAGGACGGGTATTGGATTATATCAAAATTCTTGTACAATGTTTCTCAGAGAACAGGAATCGAGTGACAAGGACAAGGTGACCACCTGTAGAACACTTTTGCAGTGGTACTTGTGATAAAGTTTAAGTATTATTCTTTACTTAATTGATAACCACCCGCGTATGTTTCAATGTTGTCGCATCTCAAGAGGACCGGCTGGGTTGGACAAGCAAATAAATTCTTTTGATTCGTTAGAAACTCTCCAACACGCTTTACGAACTTTGTTCGATTTTTTTCGATTTTTTGTTGGTTTCAATGGATTTTTTATTTCCATATTCTATTACTCCTTAATTTTCATTAATTTTTTTAATTAATATTCAATACATGAAAAAAAAATGTGACGTACTCGCTTCAAATACCGCGTCCGCATACCCAAATTCCACCGTGGAGGCCTATTTTCGTCATTGAATTAAAATTATAAATAATAAAGATAGACTTTCGGGACGTCGAATTTGTTTTTCAGAAATTTCCTTCTCTTTGAAGATTTTTTGATCCTTTAATTCTATATAGTTTTTGAAATATTTGCAAAAACCTAAATACTTTTTTTACATCCTAATTTGTTTATAACTTTCGCAATTTTTATGTACTAAAAAACGGTTTCAGCACATTTCATTCAGGGTGTTTCAAATTCGATGGTCACCATTGGGATTTTGGAAATTATGAGAGATACGAAGATGGTTAAATTAAGCAAAATTGGGCATCTACTTGACTAACAATATGTTGTTGAGAAGGTTCTGAAATTCTGAGTACATCCGGAGATATCCGGAAAAAACTGAAATTTCGGAAAATGATTCATATTTTTTTCTAGCTTTTTCGGAAGGATTCGAAAATAAATTGCACTTTTCCATTTCCACTTTTTCCCTGCTACATAATGCTGTTTTCTTATCGGCGCTACATTGGATTCTTTCTGTTTTGAATAGAACCAGATTTAACATTTTCAATGATGTATCATAAGTTATCATTCTTGTTCGAAAAACTGGAGATATTGAAAAAAAAATAATTCGCATCATAATAGGCCTGAAGACTCAAAATTCTATCTATGTGAATTCCTGCCCATATGTTAATACTAAATCGCACTTGAGGTCGAATTTCTCGGAACTGCCTGGGGTTGTTTATATTTCAAATGTGTTCGTTATTTCGGTTGAGTATCCCACAATTCGTAAAAGTGCTTCCATCTGTCTAACTTACATTTTCCAAGAAAACAATAAAGTTGATGATTGTGACCGGAAAACGAAACGTCGGATAGCAAATCTGAAAACACCATTATGTAGCAGGGAAAAAGTGGCAATATTGAAGTGCAATGCATTTTCGAATCCTTCGAAAAACAAAGCCAGAAAAAATGAAAACTATTTTCCAAAATTTCCATTTTTTCCGGATATCTCCGGATATACTCGGAATTTCATAACTTTCTCAACGGCATATTATCAGTCAGGTAAATGTGCAACTTTGGATCTTCGTATCCATAAAAGTTTCCGAGATCCCAATGGTGAGGATCGAATTTGAAACACACTGTATAGATATCATTACACATCGAATGAGCCATCGCACGTATATTTCCGACCATAATCTCTATTTTTCACAATTTTCAGCTCGTGCACTAGACTCTGTAGTATATATTGAATAATAATAATGCATTTGAAGATACTATTATGTGTATCTATATGTACATCATTTTCTGATTGTTCCAATTTATTGGTGTTTATATTTTGAAATGACATAAATATTTGTCCTGTATGTTTAAACAATATTCATTTCCTCAAATCGAAGATTGTGATGATATTTATGTAGTTGATGAAATAAACCATATTCAAGTTGCCTTCTGCATCTATAATGAATTTGATGATGAAATATCTAATCAATATGAAGATTCCTAAGTCGGGCCGTACACGGACCACATATTTGCAGTTGAGGCATCCACAACATTGTGGTCACGTTGACTGCACTTCGTGGTTGACCCAACCACATTTTTGTGGTCGACTTGCGGTCATATAAACCGCAAACTGACATCAAAAATTGAATGATGTGAGACCAATATGAGAAAAAGTGCGGTTGGGTACGACTGCAAGTTTGTGGTTTGTGTACGGCGGATGCCGCGATGACATCTCGGCGGAGATCAGCAGCAAGTTGACTGCAGACGTCCGTTTTGACTTTTGTGAACGCCCGTGTACGTGTAGTGCAGCATTTCTTACGGGCAGCTTGAGTTCGCTGGAACGCGACTGCAATTGTGTGGTCGATCCGACCGCAAAATGTGTCTCGTGTACGGGTGCTCTTACGGGCAGCTTGAGTTCGCTGGAACGCAACTGCAATTGTGTGGTCGATCTGACCGCAAAATGTGGCTCGAGTACGGGCTCTCTAACTGTAGAGTAGGGAGAGTGAATGTAGGCCCACAGTACTTAGTCCTCACGTGACCCATTGTACATCCTCCCGAGGAGTTGTCCTTCTAGGTCATCGTCCATCCTTTCCAGGAAGGTGGACATGTCACTGGAAGACATCTCCTTTATATCGGCAGGTGTATGCCAAGACTCATCGATCACACACTCTCTTATTGACAATAACTCCGTACACTCGCATATAGGATATGCCTGACAGATTCATCTTTCTGTTCAAACATCCTGCATAGAGGTGTGTCCACTAGCCCCATATTATGAATGTGTTTTCTAAGTTCTACTGGTAAGCATAGATTTTTCCTGGACATCGCCAGGTATTTCTTCGGCTCCAGCTTCCCAAGTCCCACAACCACGGTGATCCTGGCAAGATTGAATCCTTTGAATAGCACCCATCTTTTTAGAGATTGGTGTGACGTTTGGCTAGTTCGAAGTCATCAGGCCGTAGGTGTCACTGATTCCTAAAATGCTTAATCCAGCCGCTTCCTTGGCTTTACTTCTATCGTGGCCTTTAACCAACCTCAGGAGGCTTTGACTAAACCTTAGTGGCACTCTAGTATTAGCCCTGAGGTAACACGTTGTCTGTTCAGGGCTAATTTTCCTTTATTTTCAGTATTTTGATATCAACATATATCACAAAATGGATTTGAAGCTTTATAACTTCTATTTATTATATACGAGCGCTTTCGATATCTGGCTGTGCTATCATCTACTTGGCTCTACTCAAACTGAACGTTTCATCCTCTTGTTTGTTCGTTTATGCAGTTCGAAAATCATCACGCCGCAGGAAAATAGCAGAATGAATACCCCTGACCGCTCTGGATTGAATGATTCCATACAGATTTTTTTTAAACAGTCTATCTCTTCTTGTGTTTGTAGGTTTTTTGTTGGAAAAATTCTCACTAGTTTACACCGTAGTACATATTCGAAAGGTAGCAAAAACGTATCTGACTTTTTAGAATTTCAACTAGCATTTCTTAATATGAATGATAACCAGTTCTTGCAAAGTTTATTGTCGAATCTTCTGAAAATAGAACTTTTAATGGGAGATGATCAACTGTATTGCCAAATATGCGCCAAACTAACTGACTATTTGAAGACAGTAAGTATAGCTGAGGCACCAGTCAAACATGACTCAACCTCTGACGGAACCACCAAACTCTCACGAAGATTCGAAATAGATGAACACTTCAATCTAGCTAGCAGACTATTATTATAATCTGCATGCAATCATTGTTCACTGTGGTTCTGGCGTTGAATCTGGTCATTATTACGAATTTGTCAAAGACGGAACGGACTGGCTTAAATTTGACGAAAGTCGTGTCACAAAATATTCTGAAAGATAGTACATTGTCAGATCACCGCTTTTTCCGGGTTTTCCTGCAGCTGAAAAAGCAAATGCGCCACTGGAATCAATCAAGTCGCCCCGGAGCACCAATTAATTTTTGTTGTTTCATAATTTCTAATATGTATTACTTTTTTATGTCTCTATAATTGAAAATTCCTCCTAATTAAAAAAACTTCAAGTTAGTTTGTCATTTCCAACTTGAATATTGAAAATAATAATATTCCTCAATAAGAACAATTCACGATTTTTCCACATGATGCTTTATGGTATTTTGATCGGACATCAAAATCCGGTGAAAATTTTATGGGAATTTTTTTTTTTCAAACGTATGTATCGTATGTTTATCAAACTGCCTTTTTCATAATACCCCATCCAGATGATATTTTCACATTTCAAACTCGACAAATTAGATTATGTTTCAACTTGTTCGGTGGCTTGTCTGACAACAAATTTAAAAACTCCTAACTAATGTTTCAGAAGTTAGCTGAAGCCATTTGAACAAATTACACTTTCGTTTCTTTTCATTTCTTTTTGAAAGGATGTTTTGAAGAGGCCTCTTTGCGACAAAGTTTAGAGCTTTTTAAAAACCTAATTCGATAAAACGTATTAAGTAGCTGCCGATTCTTTTTTCCGAAGAAAATTGCTTCGCTCTCCAGGGAATGTGTCCGTGAAAGTCATTAACGGGGTGAATTTGTTGCTTTTATTTCCTTATCGAGAAAGACTTTTATAATTTGCCGAATCGTGTCGATAGGCCAGTCAAACTAGATGTAATATTTGGAGAATTCAGTAATGATTGCAAACGTTTTAAAAATAGAGATATTTGAGAAACACATTGAAACGATGTTTGTTTACTCATATTTAACAATTTTGTATTGCAACAAAATGTGTTCAAAGTCGAGATGCAAAAAATATTAAAATCTCTGCCTACCGCAAAAAGTAGGTAAAATATCATTCAAGATTATACAATAAATTGGCAACCTTGTAAATAAAATGAAAATGTTCTTTTCACGAAAGAAGTTATCCATCTATACAAAAATCTTGCAAAAAAATTACGAAAGTTTGTCAAAAATGAACGAATTCATTGATAAATGTTCATAAAATTTTCTCGTTATCGGAGTCATCAAGCAGAATGACAGCCAAATCACATTTCCAATTCAGTTATTCATGATGTTAATCTGAAGAGGTTGATATATTCCAGAAAGAAATGAGTCCAAAAGTCGAACAAGTGCCATAGTGAAAGAAATTGAAAAAAACGAATAAACTGAGGGATCCACTCAGTCATAGTACACCAACCCCAACGAGAACAGTTCTTGGGCATCAAGGACATCACAAGGTAAAACAACGAAATTTCGTACTTTTGATAATCAATTGATGTGGGCCATATACCAATTTGTAGATTGCAGATTGTATTGCAGATTTTCACCTACTACATTTTGGAGCATACCAAGATACAGCAAGTCTTCAGGCTAGATGACACCCAACGATACATGTTCTGTCGATAACTACGTTAGAATTTGAGGCTACAAATTTCCTCCGAAATAAACTCAAATAAACTATCTCTCTATTAGATGAATATTGAAGATAAAACGAAATTATCCAGGATGAGTGGTTTCTAGAGCTGTTAAAACCTAAGGCAGATGTACAAATGTGCTCTTGAAAGTAACGTGGCATGTCACTAACAGAAAGGATCAATCGAATGGAGAGGAGGAACATCATGCTCTGAAATCATTCGAATCGAAAAGAGGTCGTCAACTTCTGAAAGAGGGCATAGCCCAATAGAAAAAAAAAAGATCTCCAATGACAAATGAACAGCAAAAAGTATGGGTTCCAAAATCGTCAGTTTTGAAATACGTATGTGGTACAAACGTAACGTCGGATTCAGAGAGATCAAATCCGTAGTCAAAGTAAATTAAGAAAAATCTAGAAAAAAAGTGATCTGAAGCTAGTTCAAAGCTGACTCAACATCGGAGTTTCGTCTGTTTGGCAGAGAGAATCCAATTATATGAATCTATCTGGGATGAGTGAGATTTGTTATTTTCCCATGTTGGTCTTGTACACCTCCGTGCAACGGAGGTTCACGGAGGTCATACTTAAAACATAAGTCAGAATAATGCTGGACCTACTCCATAAGAGTCGAGAAGAAAAATACTTCAGCTTAAGAGGACCCTAGCACAAGTGAAAAAGAGGAACTTCTGGGTCAGCTATCGTCGTGACGTGGATGAGTGGTAAAAATGGTAAAAATTGGCCTATAGTGAGGGAACCGAAGGATGAAAAATAAGTCAAAACCACGGGAAAAAGCCTACTGAATACCAGTGACTGGAAGAAGAAGGGGATACACTAGAAAGCTTCCAGTAAGAAGTTATTGTGTAGCTATACCAAGACCAAAAAATAAATGAAAAAATCTATTCCAAGTGAGTAAGGAGACATTTGGTTTCTAAGAAGATGGTCGATGATCCTATCATATCCAGCAGCAAATCATATCCAAAATCAAACTATTGGTCGTCCATGTAGAAAGGCTGACCACCTATGATCATAATGATCTTCTTAGGTAGTTGAGTTAGAATGAATCATATACCTGTCCGTAATTTGGGACCAAGTAGCGTAAAGAGGAAAAAAAATTTGAATCAGAACGAGGATTAGTTCAGACAATCGACTGTTGAATAAATGAGATAATCACGAAGTGAGATTGAAGTATAATTTACATCAATAAATGAATTCACTGAATTGGAACAAGTGGACACGTATTCAAGTACATAATTCGTAATCTCAGAATACGAAAAAGATTTTTCTAAGGTGTGAAATGTAGATGTTTTTATTCAAAATGTTTTCAATAATTCACAATATCGTTTTCAGTGAAGAAATAAATGTGAAATGGTATTTCCATACAACAAAAAAACTAAAATTTTGTGAATTAGTCCGATAACACAATGTATCAATTTGTGGTAGTGTAAATTCTATAATCTATTTTATAATACTGTACCTTCCAATTTTTCCGGAAATTCTCTAATTTCACATTTTGTTTACCTACTGAAAAAATATTTTTAAAAAATTAAGAATATTACCTTGACGTTTTTTGAATAAAATTGAAGAAGTGGAAAGCCAAAAACATTCCTTTCCTACTATGTTCAAACAAGTTGTTGCCCCCGGCTTCATCCTCGTAGACTTTGATTTGTCATATTAAGTTTCGTGACAGACATTTTGAACAAACATTTACAATATTATTTTATCAACCCAAAGTTTCCTACATCAAAACTGATGCTTCTTTATGTTATACAAAGAAGCTACTTGCTATTTAAAGATTCTATGTTCAGTAGCTTCGGCTGTATGTTAACGTAAGAGCGGGCAACAACTACAAATTTATATTTTTACTTCAAAAATACAGTAACTGGAAACATTTTCCAACTGCACTAAGTAATGAATAGCTTCGAGATCTAATTATGTTACCTATAAAGAAATTGGATATTACTGGAGTTTTTTCCCAACACCAAATCTTTATTTTTACACCTCGACATGTGTTTCGATCACCAAATAACTATTTGGTGTTGGGAAAAACCACAGTAATATCCATTACTACACCAAAGTTTCCAAACAGTGCATCATAAGTGCGTTCTCGGCGACTGCGCTTCATTGCTTAGACCGCCCCTCAATCCCCGCGCATCATCCCCCGTAGTATTACAGTAGACGCGACGCGTAATGTTAATCTTATCGTGATAACTTTTAAACGACTCGTCCAAATTACTTAGTGTGAAAGACAAAGTTTATCTATATTAAATACTTAAAACGACCATTGTATCAATTTTCATAAGAATTTGAGATACATTATAAAATATGCATTGTAAAAAAATATTCAATTTGATTATATTTATGGCTCAGTATTTTGCATATAGTGGCTACTACATAAGAGGTAGGTATATGCTATCTGGGACTTTTATTTAGAACCATTTAAGGTAAACCATCTCACGGTACATTATCTGCATTTAACCCCATAGCTCGCCAAGATAGCTATCAGGGAGCAATAATTTTTCCAACTTATACTTATCGTTATATTACGACCAAAATTACACAAAACCTATGTGAATTATAGCCGACATGTTATTCTGATGTATAACAAACTTACATACATACATACATTCTCACAAACTTTCACATTTATATTTGTATAGATGAATATAAATTATTCAATGTGCTGTACTAGACCTGAAATGAATCTTTCTTTTTTTTTCATGTTATTTCACAGTTTCTTGTTAGGTCCCCAACAGGAATTTGAGAGTTATTGAGCAGAATGATTTATTTCTTTACTCAGTGATTTTCACTTCAAATATCATTCTCTTACATCAACTATTTTTTAATAAATCAGTTCCTCTGTCTTGCATATAATTTACGAAAGTCAATGCACCTCTTTCTATTATATGATCTTGTGACTAATTTATAATGTTTTCTTGTACAACATGAAAATATCTATCAAAAAGTTCTGCAAAATATTCCGAACATATTTCATCCGTAGAATAAATGAAATAAAGGGTGTTTACCCTGAGAAAATGTGTGTCTAGGCATAATAGCACATTTCAAAGGCTTTTAAAGTGACTTTAGGAAACCATCAGATCCATTGTTGTTCAGCTATAGACGAATGTTTCATCTGAATTTCAAATACTGTTACGACGGTGATTTATCATTTTGCAAAGTTGAAATTCATCGATTAATTGAGAGGAAGTTGGCCCCTTTTAGGGTTGACTTTCCCATCAGTGGCGCAGCAATTTTTAGATCAGACAAAATTGATGTACATCGTGAACATACTAAAATATTTCCAAGATATGATCATAATCAGCCCTTTAGTGATAAGTGGAAAAATGTATTGGTTGTTGCATTTTGAAATCATTTGCGATCTCAGCCGATATGCATAGGCATAATGTGGCCTACGTTTAGTAGCCTGGCTCCCAAATTCAATTTTAACAATAATCTGACTTCCAAGACCGAAAATTGTCATCGAGGTGTCATTCGACTGGTGGATGGAATATTAAAACTTCATTGAACTGACACTGACATATAGTCAGTGAGCATACTTGAAGACTGGCTATAAATCAAATCATCTGAAGGAACAATTCGTTCAGGCCAATCTCAACTCCGTACACTGAAGGTTAATGGACTGACACCTATCAGACAACTACTCCTCCGGCTAATACCAAGAAGGGCGTTAGATTATATCCGACATGAAGAATCCTGCACATCCGATATAATCCAATGACCTTCATGGCATTAGCCAGGGGAGTGGTTGTTTTCTGATAGGTGTCAGTCCATTAACCTACAGAGTAAGGAAGTGATACTGGCCTGAACGAATTGTTCCTTTAGATGATTTGAAAAATCAAAAAAGTTATGAGCAATTCAGCAAAAAAAATCTTGAGAATATTTCAGAAAATTATATCAAACATTGGAAATTTGAGAAAAATGCCAAAAAAGCAAAAGCTCTCGTAAAAATTGTCTAGTTCCATAGACTTCATAGAATTTTTGATCCGGGCTGCCAAAATTGCAAAAATTGTAAGACTTTTTGCATAAGACAGTGATTTGTTTTTGCGAATGTCTCAGAAACTCTTCTAGATATCTAGGTACCTGAAATCTATCAAAATTTCCCTAAAGAGCAGGAACTTTTGTAAAAATAGTCTGACATCTAGAAATATTATTGAATTTTTCATCTAGGCCGGCAAAATTGCTAAGTTTATAAGCAGTTCAGCAAAAACCAATGATTCATTCACTGCAAATAACTCAGAAGTTATTGGAGATATCTAAAATGGATGTCTCATGGGCAGAGATCTTCGTAAAGAAAGTCTGACATCTAAAAACTTCATTAAATTTTTGATGCAGGCCCAAAAAGATTGCAAAAGTTATAAACAATTTGGCAAAAAACAGTGAGTTGTTTTCGCGAATGTCTCATAAACTATTTCTGATATCTGAAGTCTGTAAAAAGATTCCAAAAAGATAGAAACCTTTATGAAAATAGTCTGGCATCTAAGACTTAAAATGTTTTCATGCGAGTCGGCAAAATTCTCAAAAGTTATTAACAATTTAGCATAAAACAGTGATTCGTTTCTTGCAATATCTGATATATGCTATGGAAAAAGATGCCTAAAGGGCAGAAACCTTTATGAAAAAAGTGTGACATCTAAAAACTTCATTAAACTTTTATTGCAGGTCAATCAAATTGCAGAAGTCATAAACAATTTAGCTTTAGCAAAAGACAGTAATTTATTTTTGGGAATGTCTCAGAAACTATTTCAGATATCTGAAATCTGGAAAAAGATGCCTGAAAGGCAAAAACCTCCGTAAAAATAGTCCGACATCTAAGAAACATCTAAAAACTAGTAAGAAAATGATGCCCTCGAATAAACCTAGAACAATGCTAGTATATGTCACCTCTGCTAGTCTATTTCACCTATGGAGTTTTTATGACCTTGGGGTATTATCCTTCCACCTCTCGGGATGAGTACTCTGGGATAAAAACTTCGTCCGACAAAATATATTTTCTAAGGAAAACTCAATATCACATACAGTATTACTGGCAGGCATACAGGATTAATAGTAGCAGTACGGTCTTTATCATCAGCAGCTTCACTTTCAGTCTCATATTACTTCTTCGACCTATTATTGGTAATAGAATTTGTCGGGCAAATCTCGCCATCCCTATTCTCTGTCGTTCGTGAGATCTGAATGTTAATCTTTTGTCTAGGGTGACTCCCAGGTATCTAGCTTCGTTTCCTTCCGGTCCGGGTGAACAGTATCGCCTGACTCTTGTCAGGGTTTATACTGATCAGGTTGGTTCATTCCTCTAAGCCATCTACCTGTTGTTGCAGGTATCTAGTGACGTAGCTTGGCTTGTTGATCTCGCCAGCAGAACTGTGTCGACCGCGTAGAGCGCAACTTGTTAAAGCTGTTCTTGGGCACGTCTGCTGTATATACCGAGAAGAGGTGTGGCGAAAGGGCTGCACCCCCGCTTCCAGTATTCGCATGGTCAAGATTTCTTGCCCACTCGCCTATCAGCTAGAAAAGACTCGAATAATCCATTTGTTTCGTGTAACAAAAATTGCTCATTTTGTCCGTCATGCCAAACTCTTGACGAACGCCTTGGAGACGTATAAGAAAATCGCTCGGGGTACTATCATACGATTTTTTCTGCTTCATTTACAACTGACTAGTAATGCAAGGCACACACTGCGACAGGACAGCACAGGACAGGAACATTCATGAAGTTTCGTTTCTCTTTCTATAGTTTCTCATGACGGGGTGCGCAGTAAAGCAGGCAACAGACAGACACATAAAAAAAAAGCGATTTATTTCCAACAGGAGTACCTAGTTACAGAAAATGCTATTATTACAGAGTATATATGGAAAAAATATTAAAAATAATGGAATATAGAAATGTATAAAAGTAAATGCTAAAACAAAGTACATATAAAATATTCGTATAAGTAGAATTACAAAGAGGAATGTAAAATTGAGTATATAACAAAAAAAAACTAAAAATCATGTTACAATGTTACAAGTTACAATGTTACAGTATTGACATAAAAGTTATTTATAGTATTATTACAAGCGATTATGGATACAAGATACCAAGGCGTTCAGAGAGTCGAAATGAATATCGCAGTGTTCACAGATTTGATTGAAGCTACTGCACATAAAATTCGATGGTGATCGTAGCATAATATTTGTGCGTGATGCTTCGCAATAGAATTTCAGATTGTGTCGACCTTCACTTCTTGGTACTGAGAAATTGATCTCTGGTAAAAGAACCGTACTGTCAATATTGTTGTTGAGTAATTCATGCAGGAATTTTATACCAAGGATAACTCTCCTATTTTCCAAAGATGTCATATCAAATCGTGTCAACAATATGTTATGATGGATGCCTCTCGTGGGGTATTAACCATCAACTTTTAGACATAAGTTTTTCAGAAACTTCCTTTGTACGCTCTCGATTGATGTTTTTTGGTAGTCGTAAACCGGATTCCAGTGCCGTCCTGTTAGGTTTGTTCTGCTTCTAACATCCAAACATCCAAAACTTGAGACCACTGTGACACCTATCGTATATATGAAGAAGTGAACACGAGAAAATACTATTGATCATGTCCATTTTGTTATATAACGTATCCTTGTAGTCAGTTCATATGTTATCTTACCTCAATCATCAATTATATAAAGCAAATAAATAAAGAAACATCCTAGAAAATAGCTCAACCAAATTTCCACATGAATGCGCATGAGCAACGGGAACAGTAAAGAGCTGTACGTTTTCTGTATAAAGCAAAACCACGATATTCTTGCAGACCACTATTTAAGGAAAAGAAAATCCTCACTGTAATTATATATTTTCATTATTGAAACTATGTCTCATAGCAAAACATCAAAATCGATTTTCAATTAACACAAACGCCACTGGACAAAAAAAGGAATTTAATTTGCCCATTCCAAAATATTTCCTCATTAAAAACTCTCTCATTTATAATGGGTTAAAAATGTTCAATCACCTTCCATCAAATCTGAATTTGCATGCAATTACGTAAACTTTAGGGAAGTTTTGAAGGATTTTTTTTGTGAGAGAGCCTATTATAATTTATCAGAGTACTATCAAGATACTTTTTGATTCGACTTGTGGCTGACTTCTTTTATGTAATCAATACTGAAAATTTTCCAAATGAATTCTTATTGGCTATATTCGTGCAAGTGATGTATTGTGCTATGTAAATACTATTTGTTTTTGTTATTTTTTTTGTTCTTGGTACATATGTTCAATAACTACCTGAAATTTCATTCAACAACTACCTGCCAATATATATTATTTTGGAATG
>WOGN01003975.1:0-14634 GCA_015342105.1 Leptinotarsa texana
ACATTTCCCATTATGTGGTCGATCCGACCGCAAAATGTGTCTCGTGTACGGGCTCCCATAGTAGCTCCCATGATACTGGGGCGAATGCCCTCAGTACCCATTTTACAGGCAGCTGATATATTACAAAAAAAACAAACGAACGACGAATATTCCATTGAAAAATAATAATAACGAGAGAGTAAAAGAAAATTCTGGTGCCTGTTCTCTGAACCGACCTACTATAATAAATAATTTTTGATAATTTGAGCGCAACCGTTCGCAGGCCCTATCAATAATTGAATAGGAATGAATGGCTCATCCATGACAATAGTTACAACTGCCAATTACGCTTTTAGAAGAAACCGTGGGCACTCGGAGATATTTTAATCACGTCCTGTCTACAAATCGATAAAGTTAAATCGATTCCGAAATACGTAATCACGAGGCAAATTGCATTCATTCAGTGTTGTACAAGAAGATATTTTTTCGCTATCAGAATATTAGCAAAAGGAATGTTATCAAACTGGATATTCGATAAGGATTATGCGTTTACGCTGTATCGATAAATTCCAAATTTTCAGTTTTCGGAAAAGGAAATTTAAACTTTGTATTGATGTCATGTCACCTGATTCTGAGCGTGACTAATTGTCTCAAAAGAGCCAACGTGACTCTGTCATACGGTTAATAGGAAATCGCAGGGATAACGACGGATGATTTCATTCGATTCAATTGTTTTATTGATGATTGGCACCGACTACAAAAATAAATTCAAGAACATGGTTCCCCACCATGTTAACTGGCTACATTTGAGCCAGTTGTTTACCGAATCCGATAGAACCGACTTCTTCTGTGTATTTCCGTTGTTTTTGTTCGAGTGCTGTTCCTAAAAAGCCACCAAAATGGTGTTCATGGTTATGATACAGTTATGTAAAATCACCAGGGCCAGCAAACTGTTCCAGCGCAATTTTTACCTGCCGCTTCTCAAGCCTTTATCGCCCAAAGATGCACTGCGTCGCCATATCATCACAGGAAAAAATGTCCTAAACAGAATGGAGCATTACATTCCCGTCCTGGAGGAATACCAAGAAAGAAGGTACAGGAGAAGATATATGCGGAAAGGTATGGGAAAGAAACGCCAGAGAAGGAAGGCATCTATGAAATACGTCATGCCCTTTTTCGACGAAGACATGGACGGCCATCCAAGACTGATGTCCTTGCTTAGCGGAAAATCCCCGGGTCGAGGACAGTGCTACACCTACCACGTCTTCGATAAAAATTGCACCCTAGTCATTAGCCACCAGATGGAAAGGGCCCTGAGAGATAAAGACATAATAGATATAGTGATGGCCCAGAGGAGCGAGAAAATCGTCGTGGTACTCAAAGACAGGTCCAAAATCACCCTGCCGCTTGTCGCATACGACGGCAATGCGCCCTTCTACAGGGGTGAGGGTTGGACAAGGAAAGAAATAGAAGAAACACATCACCACGGCAAGGAAACCATGACTGTAGCAAAACTTTTCGAGGCCAAAGAATCCGGGGTTGAAGAATGGGAACTGGAGATGATGAGAATGGCCTCTAAACGCAAGAGAAGGCACAGAGGAGAGGGTACGGCGGACTGGAAGGCCATGATGGCCGCCCAGGCCGACAACATAGACTGGGACAAGTTCGAGGAGGACGCCAAGCAGATGGTGTTGGAACAGCACGATCCGGTGGATGACAAACCAATAGCTATGGAGGTGAATGACATGGACAAGACAAAGAACGTCAACGAGAAGTTGAAGAACGCGGGCGAGGAGGTCATGAAATTGCTGCCAGCTATGCCTGAAATTCCAGAAATTATTTCCATAATCAAAGAAGAGGGCGAGTTGGTCGATCTCGCCAATGTTTCAGGGTTGAAAGTCAATATGAAGTCGACCGATTTAGAACGTTTCGTGCCCGGACAAATGGTCAAGTCAGAAGATGGCGAGTTGTTCGTGCCCGGCCAGACCATTTTCACAGAGCAGGGAACGGAGGAGTATACCCCTGGTTTCACCGTCCTGCTCGAAGGTGAACCAACTCTCATCCCAGGTTTGGTAATGGGCGACGATCCAAATAAAGCTGTATTCCTGCCAGGGGACTCGTCCATAACGAAAACGGGCGAGCTCCAATTCACTGAAACCGAAGACGACTACAAAGTGGAACGGTCCCCCCCACCACCACCACTTGAGCCTGAACCAGAGCCAGAAGTGGAAGAGGTTGAGTTAGAGGAGGAGCAAAACAGCGAGGAAGAGGAAATCGAAGCTCGACCACCGCCGCCCCCAAAACGAGAAAAAAAAGAGTTCGTTTACGAGAGGCCAAAGCGACAGTACACGCCAAGTATGGGTCCCAAACATCGTGAAAGAAAGTCAAGAAAAACAGCAAAAAGACTGTCTGAGGCAGTCGTAGAGACGGTCAGCAATGAGCCCGTAGTAAAACGTAAACCGAAGGAGCGGAAACCGATTGATATGACAGTGCCTGTGGTTGAGAAAAACATCTTGGAACAAGAAAAAGAACGGGTCGGGCTGTTCAACAGGAAGAAAGCCAGTGAAGAAGTATCTATAGACAAGAAGAGAAGAGAAATAAGGATGAAAATGAAGAAAATGATCGAGAATAAACCCCCAATACCGGAGTACGTTCCTCTCGAACCTGTTAAAAAAAGCGAGAAATTAAAAGAACTCGAAACGAGTATAAAAAAGGGCAAATTCTTCGAAGTCGATTATAAAAAATATCTGAACAAGGAGAGATCAGAGCCGTTCAATTGGGTAGAGCCAGCGCAGTATGGGAGGCTGTTTGACACGGTGGGGATTATGCGTCACCGCATATGGAAGTCGATCATCTAGCGGACAGCTGCCAATTAGGACAGTCCATTGTGCTATTTTAATATCAATCATCGGGCCAAGCATCGATTACATTCAGTTCGTACCCACATTCATCGAAATCCATCCGCATTCGTTGGTATTCTAGTTCATTATCGCTACTAGGCCCTACTCGCGCGTGGACTCGTAGTACTGCAATAGCGATCATTTTTTAATTGAATATTGGCGTCGACTTTACCTGCGCGAGATGCCCGTCAACATCAAAATATCCCTCTGCAAAATCACTCGAGCCAGCAAACTTTTTCAAAGAAATTATTATCTACCTTTACTGAAGCCTTTGTCTCCGAAAGATGCCCTTCGAAGAAAAATCATAACGGGGCAAAACGTTCTCGGAAGCAGAATCGAACATTACATTCCGGTCCTTAAGCCTCAAGATGAAAAACTTGCTGAAAGGAGAAGAAGGGGCAAAGGAGTACCGATTATCAAGAAGAGAATTCGCAAAAGCGTTAAAGAACGATATGTCGAACCCTTCTTCGATGACAACATGGAAGGCCATGCTATGCTACAGGATCTTCTTCGAACAAAGTCCAAAGGTAAGGGCCAACATTATCTATACGAGGTGTTCGACAAAAACTGCAACCTTGTCATCAGTTCGCAGATGGAGAAGGCTGTCAGAGACAGAGACATCATCGACATCATTATTGCCCAACGCAGCGAGAAAATAGTCGTCAAACTTCAAAACGGAATGAAAATAACTCTACCTCTAGCACCGTTCAACGAAGATGTTCCTCTCTACCGTGGAAGCGGCTGGACTAAGGAATTCATTGAACTGGAACATCACCATGGTAAAGAAACCATGTCTATCGCTAAAATGTTCGAAGCTAAAGAATCCGGTATTGAGGATTGGGAGCTCGAGATGATGAGACTGGCGAACAAAAGAAAGAAGAAGCACAAAGGCGAAGAGAACAAGGACTGGAGAGATATGCTTTCGGGTTGTCTCGAGAACATGGACTGGGACAAGTTCGAAGAAGAAACGAAACAGATCGTGGAGGAAAAAGAAGAGGTGGTGGAGGAGGAAAACATCCCAATGGAGGTGAACGACATGGAAAAGACCATAAATGTGGCAGAAAAGCTCAAAGAGGGCGGTCCAGAGGTATTGTGTCAACTCCCCGTAATGAAGGAAATTCCGGAAGTCATCAAAAATCTGGATCAGGGGCACCTATCTGAGTTACAAAACGTATCCGGAGTCAAACTGACACTGCCAAGCAGCGGCAAAGAATGTTTCGTAACCGGACAGATGGTAACAACGGATGAACAGGAAGTTTTCGTTCCAGGCCAAACTATCATCAATGAGAACGGCACAACAGATTACATACCAGGTATCACCATATTGGATGATGACGAGCCGACGCTTATTCCTGGTTTGGTAATGGGGGAGGAGGAAACCCCTCCCATATTTCTACCAGGTGATTCGACTATAACCGAGAAAGGTCAATTGAAATTTGAAGCGACCGAAGAAGACCGACCTAGACGAAGACAGCGTACCCCCTCTGATAGTCCCCCTCCACCACCCAGACCGAAACCGAAGCCAAAAGTTGAAGAGGAGATTATCATTCGTCGTCGAGTCTTTGACGAACCAACAGAGCCCGAGAAAAAAGAAAGAGTTAAGAAGCGACCTCTGACCATTGAGTTGAAGAAAGACATTTCTCCCCCTAGAGAATCTTTCAGACCCCAAAGGCAACCTATGGAGGATCCAATGAAATTACTCGAAGAGCAGAGAAGAAAACGGGAAGAGGCAGAAAAGAAGCGGATGAAAGAAAAAATAGAAGAAAAGATACTCAGGGAAGAGTCCAAAGTGGATAAATTGAGAATGGAGATGAGGAAGAAGTTCAGAAATATGAAGTTCGAGAAGCCAAAGGAATTCGTCCCCCTCGAGCCTGTCAAGAAGAGTCCGAAGCTGGAAGAGTTGGAGAACAGTATAAAAAAAGGTACGTTCTTTGACGACGATAAAACGAAGGATATTCTGGAAAAAGCTAAAAACGCCACCAGACTGTTGAAGTATCAGCACGTTCTCAACGCATACGGAAACGATTTTGGAAGACGATTCTAGCCGAGGAGGCAGCGTCCGTTGCCAAACGTCGCCGCCGCGACGCAGCTTCAGTCACATCGAAGACGCGGGCATGTCAACATCTTGCGCCGAACGAGCCGATTCGAATACGAAATATTATTTTTGATTTTCTTTTGTTTAAAACTTTGCTTGTTTTTTACTCCATTGTGTAGTGCCGATCATTTCAATATTTTAAAATCATTCTTGTCGAAAATAAATCATTGTATCCGTCCATCACACTTAAAATAAAACAAATTAAAACTGTGTGAATTTTATTTTTGAAAATGGTCAACTACGTGCTGTCTTTCTGCAAAATCACTGGAGCTAGTAAGATTTTCAAGAGAAATTTTTATTTGCCTTTGCTAAAGCCGCTCACCCCCAAAGAGGCTTTGCGTACTCTGAGAATAACTGGGAAGTGGCTGCTTGGGGCCAAGGTCCAGCATTACATTCCAGTTTTGTTGCATCACTCTGAAAAACGGCCAGAAAATTCTGAAAAATTTGGCAAGCTACCCCATAGCAAATTAGAGGATTATACTTATATGACTCCTACGTTGGACCCAGAGAACGACAGCCACAAAATACTCTTAAAAATTCTTCAAAGCAAAGAAACAAAAAATTTTTTTGTATACGCTGTCGATGACAAAAAGTACTGCATAGTTTTCAATTCCGATTTCGAAAATGCCATCAGAGACGGAGACATCTTGGATGTGCTCGTTTCACAAAAGAACGACAAAATCATAGTTAAACTGAAAGACAGAAAAAAAATTCCCTTAGAAATGCAGTACTACGAGGGGGACCTCGATGACCTACTTTGCGGTGAAGGGGCCACGACCCCCGAGGAAGAGAAATTCCATCACCACGGTAAGTACACCATGAGTCTAGCTAAAATATTCGAGGAAAAAGAAATGCGAGAGGAAAAGTGGGAGGAAGAATTGAAAAAAATAATGAAACGTCGCAAGAAGCAGAAATGGGAAAATTCCAAAGCGTACAAGGAAATGATGAAGCGCAACATGAAGAATCTGAACTGGTCAAAATTCGAGGAGGAGGCCAAGCGAGTCATTGACGAACTATCGGAACCTGCCAGCGAGTGCCCTATTGAAATGGAGGTTGACGACTTGAACGCCACGAAAAATGTCAACGAGACTATTTTGAGCCGCGGCCCAGAAATGCTCAATCAACTGCCTACACTCACCGAGATTCCAGATCTAATTAAAAACATGGGCACTGCCTGCTTGCACGAAATCGAAGACATTCCCGCGAATGAGAACGATACTGCCCGAAAGGTATCGGGGGTTAAGGTAAAACTCCCTTCTGGAAAAGAATGCTTCGTCAGCGGGCAAATGGTGCTTACCGAGGAGGGTGAGGTGTTTGTTCCAGGGCAGACAATACAAAGCGAATTCGGGGATGAATATATTCCTGGCATTACAACGAACGTCGGTAGCCAACCCACCCTTATCGGAGGGTTGATTTTAGGCGAAGACCAACGAGATCCCATGTTTTTACCGTCTCAATCTGCCATCACTGCTGACGGGCAGCTCACATTCGCTACAACCCCCGAGGAACGACCCCCTCCCCAGGACGAAAGTGAGCGTAAGTTGAAGAGGAATAAAAAGCCGGTTGTCGAGGAAGATATTCTGGAAAACTTCGAAATCATCATCATCGAGGAGGATCTGTCGGATCAGTCCGAGTCCGATGAAAAATCCACGGACGAGTCGAGTATCGACCTGAACAATTCTGAAATCGAAGAACTAGACATGGAGGCCATCAGGCTGAAACAAGAGCAGCACAGGCTGGAGATGGAAAAACTGAAACAGCAACTCGTCGACGATATGGACGACGTAATCGCCAGCCTCGAGGATAAAAAAGCTCAGTTGAAAAAGAAACTCGAAGAGTTGCGACAACAGCACATGGAAAATCAAAATAATTTAGTAACGTACGTGAACGAGAAAGACGCGCTGGAAATAGCGTCAAAAATGTCCGAGGATAAAGACACTATTAATAGGCTCGTAGACATACTTCTGACAATGACTAGAAGAGCATCGACTTTGCGAGATAAAAATAGCGTTCGTTCAAACAACATTAATTCGTCTTACTTGAGTACGAACGCCACGGATTCCGAAATTAAATTGCACTCGAGCTCAAACAAACTTAAAATATTGTTCAAGACAGCTTTAGTGGCTGCTAATGACGTGTTCAAAAATAGACCGAAGGATCAGGTATTGGCGCTTACGGCCATCGGAGATATCTTAACTCAACCGTTGAAGAATGATATCAAACTCCTCTTGGAATTTGTAAGCCTCATGAAAACACAGTTCGACAGAGATGAAGTCTGCAACATGGCCTTCAAACAGCTCTCTAAAATTATTGAAGACACTAAAGTGGCTACCCTGAATACCATCCTTGACAAAAAAATGTCGTTGCAGGACATTTTGGAGAATTTCAGCAAAATGCTCGGCCAAGAGAGTGTTATGAACGTGGCTTTTACGAAAATAGTCAAGATAAATCCTGAAACGACGAATCCATTACTAGAAACTTTGAAAACGCTGATAGAGGAAGTGAAAACGGACGAAGATGCCGTTAAAGCTCTACAACGAGCCATTGTGGCCGCAGTCGAATCTATGATGGACAAATCTCTAAAAAAGCTGATGAAAAGTAATGGCTTTCGAGAGCTCAAAGAGGAAACGTTGAGTTTCGCGAAGGCCTTAGGTCTGGACGATGTGGTAGACGACTTGAGCAAACCCACTGATGATTCTCTTCTTCTAGAGGAGACTAACAATATGTTGAAGCGAATGACATTGATCAGGCACCTAGCAGAAAGGGATTATTCTTTGAAAACCGCCATTACGAGGATCAAAAAGAATCCGCAATGTGCCAAATCCGACCCTAGGATCAGACAGCTGATCCGTGAGAGCGCTGTTCTGATCTCCGATCAAGCTCCACTTCTCACTTCGAGAAGCATCCCCTTGCAGTTGATGAAAAAGCAAAACTTGCTCGCCATCGAGGACTTCCTAGTGAAGAGAACAGACATAGACTTTCCTGTTTTGATATCCAGGGGTTCTCTGCAGGCCGTGATTCCCAAAGACGCATCCAGAGGCGTGCTAGCGGGCAGGGTGCCTTATGTGCTGATCGACGAAAGTGGTGTTACTAACTTTAGGCCTATGCACATGATGGCGCCCATTCACGTGAACAAAAATCGCGAAAAGAGGATCGATGACTATTTAGGTGTCGGAAGAAGTGATTCAGTGGAAAAAGACGATACGGCAACGTTTCTGAAAGCCAAGAACAATGTAAGGAGACTCAAAAACATGTTTAACCACCGTAAAAATGCATGAGAAATGTTAAGCAAACCTGTAAATAAATGTATATGAGACTTGTGGTGAAAAATAGTATTCAGATATTTGTTGGATTGAATTTTTTTATATCGACTATGAGAAATGTTCTACGAGAGTTTCTTTTTCTCAACAGGTGAGTCTGAGCAATCATCTTAGAAACGTTTTGTCTGATAAACCTGAAAAATAATGTTTGCCTCAAATATTTCAATATTTGTTGCAGATATAAATTTAATAGAAAAATTAATATCAATTTATTAGAAAAAACAAATACAGTTTACTAGCTTAATTTTTCATGAAAAGCTTCCATTTCCTAAATACCAAAAATTCAGAATGTGGGAAAAAGTCCATAATAAAACTAAAAAAATCATATTTCAACGTTTAAAAAGTATAATTGAAATCAAATGCTTTTATGACAAAAATGACGTATCCCATATTAAAGACAATAGAAATAGCAACCATCTGATTAAAAATAAAACTGTGAAATATTTTTGATAGCTATGGAATAGAATTGAGCGCCATTTTGTTTGATAACCATTTTAGACAGAATTCCGCATCGATTTTCAAACAAACAAAAGGCTAGTTTCTGAGTATGATTAATGTTGTCTCACCCAATCAAAAAACTATTTTTGAAGTTATTCAGATCAAAAGTGGCATTACATAATTCCTTCTTCTTCAATGCCTACCAAACATTTAATTCTAAATATTTCTTTTAATCCAAAATACAGATTCATTGATTCAAACTCACGAACTCCTTGATTCAAATAAACTTGGAAAAGTCAAGCAGTATCTAAAGATGTCAAACGAGATGAATATGTGTACTAACTAAAGTACCTACCTAATATTTCAAATGAAATCGAAATCTATCTAAGTTATTCTACACAGGAAGTATATACAGAAGGATTTGTTTATTGATTGTTTGAAAACTATTAGGATTGGATAAAAACGCTACGGGTGTTGAAAGTCATTCAGAAGACATTTGAATAGACTTCTTTACAGAGAAAATCTTTGTAGATACTTTTTGTGGTTGTACCCGCTGCAAATTTTTAGATCATCCATTCAATAGTTCCTTCAAACTGATTTACGACAAAATAAATGTTTTTATTAATTGTTATATTGAAATATTCAATAAGATATTTGGAAAAAATTAAAAAAAATGTATTTGGCTTTAATTGGTGCCTCTTCAATTTTCATGAATTCAGTTCTTAGTTCCTATTAAATGTATTCAAATTTTGATAAAAGATTGATTTTTTCGAAATTTTGAAAAAATGGTTTTGAGAAACAAGTCACATCTACGTGAAAATATTTGAGTTATTAATAAAATGTTGAGAGGGAAAAAGGAAAACATCTAGTTTGGCCCCTCTGCGGTTTGGTATATACCTGTTGGACAGGAAACTCTCTAGAATTTTCCTGGTGAGAAATTGACACCCATTTACAGGGACCAATATGCTATGTCTTCATTACCATAACAAATCTGAAACAATTTTTCACCTATGTATGTGTGTTTACTGCGAACGCGTGAAAAACCCAAACATTTTTCAATCACCAATGCACACGCCTATATCATCAAAATTTAAATATCCACTTTATAAACATACGACCACCCACACAAACAGCAAAGAAATATTTTTGGAACCGATTGAAAAAGGTGAGTCACAAAATTAGACGTGCTTTATGTTTTTGTGTTTATTTTCGAAGTTCTGATGTTATTTTCGGTTGATTTTGCAAGTTTCTAACTGAATCTTTGATAAAACTGTTTTTGTTGTTCTCAGTACTAACTCTTGATGATTTTTTAAGCAACATTTTATTATTGACAATCTTATAAATAGCTCGAAATGTAGATACAATAAATACTTTTTGTTTCGAAAATCAAACTTAATTTCAGATTTATATATTTTCTGCAAATGAAATAGATAGTTTAAAAGTTGATAACATGAATAAAGTTTCTCCTGGGGTCACACGTTAAAAATATAAGGTCCTCTCTTGCTTAAGCTCGCAAAAATCTCTCAAAAACTTTTAAGGCATAGAGATCAATTAGTTGAAAGAAGAAAAATTTGAGTTCATTTTCTTTATTAAATATTCAAAACGTTCGTGACCAATTTCAAGAATACAACTATTCTTGGACGAGGTAGTAATTTATACGTTATCTGTTCAAAAAATAAGGCGAAGTTTCATTTTTGTCAAAAAATATTGATTTATTCATCTTGTCCCTTTCAAAGTTGTCCCTACAGCTGATATGCACCATGAATGAACGCCGTTTATTCACAGGGGGCCAAATCTGGTAAAAATGGAGGCTGGGTCATGATAACGGTGATTCGTGACGCAAAAGCCATGAATTGTTTTTCCAGAATACCGGACGTTTCTTTGCTTCTCGCAAACGACGCATAACTTCAAGGTAATACTACTTATTGACCGTACAACTCTGTGGCAAGAACTCCAGATGCACTATGCCACGGTAATTGAAGAAAACAGTGAGCAAAACCTTAACATACGATCAAACTTTCGAGGTCATAACCCTATACCCATGATTTGTCACCAGTTATGACTCTTTTCAGCAAATCTAGATCGCAATTGATGTCATTCGATAATTCGCCAGCGATGCTTCTGCGACGGTTTTTTTGGTCTAACACTACTATTTTGGAGTAAACTTCGCTGCCACATACTTCATGCCCAAAATAAGCCAACCGATATGCTGAATCCTCAGCAAATTTTAATAGTGATTTGACGATTCTCCATAATGAAAATTGTCGAAAGTAAAATTGATTCCACATGGCGGGAACTCGATGTAGTGGAAATTCGACGTAAGAAGAATTCGAAGTAGTGAGAATTCGACGTAAGAAAAATAATTTGCTTTGGAATAGGAAGTCTTATCACGTCGAATTTTCGCTATGTCGAATTGTGGGTAATAACATTCTCAAATAATCATATCATTTATTTTCATATTATTTTATGTTATTTTGTCTATATACTCTAAGAGTTCAGTTGAAAGACAGCTTTAGCTGACACGTTGCTCATTCGTCATAAGTTATTTCTCAATTATTGTGAGTACAAATAAGATATCCTGTGACTCTTATGACGAATTACAGTCGATTACAATTATTATTAAATTAACTTCAGTTTCGACGACTTTCGTATTTTGGTGACGACAGGGGGAAGGGTGGCTTTTGACGTAGTGAGATTTCGACGTAGTAGGAATTCGATGTGAGAAAAATTCGACGTAGTGATACGTACCCGTTATAATAGTAAGCGTGGCCTCGTTTCGATCAATTTAAACTACAACTAATGAAACAAAAACGGAGAATCAAGCATTGAAAATAGTATCTGCTGTTAGGATAGTGTGAGTACTTTGTCCAAAGTCACATCTTCTTCTACCGCAGTAGTAGACGAAACGTCTAGCATAAAATCCTGCACACCATGGCCAACAAACCCGAAAAATAGCTTTGACACAATAAATTACATGCATTCCATTCTTTTCAAATTATAAAGGTCCAAAATGTGGCAATGGTGGAATAATATAACGAACATACAACAAAGTTTCTCCTCTATCAATTATTTGTTTCAATTCCATATGTACCTATATGAAAAATCAGTGGATTTCACTTTTTCTATCAATATGTAAAAGACAGTGAGATTATATATTACAACGGGCCTAAAACAGAACCCTATGAGACCGTGCTTCGAAATATTTTTCAATTGGCCAAATTTACAGCTATTTTGATGTCATAGCATTCTTTATGAAACAGGTAATTTTTTATTGAGATATTCCTCTGAAACATTATTTACTTAATTTTTCTAATAAAAATGTATGACTAATTATAATTACATTCTAAGTGAAGTTCTCATTCTTCATAATTCTATTGAAGCAAAAAATAATAATTTCAAAAACCCTGAATTTCATTAGTATGGACTTCCATTGTCTGATATTATAGTAATAAATTAAAGAATTATCTGTCTTGAGCAAATAAATTTATTTCCAACAATATTTCACTATCACAAACTAATTTATTTACAACACTTAGTAACTAACGCTTAATTTATTTTCACTATTTGAATTCTTTGTTCAACCGCTCGATTCACTTTCTGAACTCCACTGCCCTCTCTAGGCGGGAACCGGCTTTATATATCGGTAAAGGTCCATTGTAGAATTCTATAGTCTACTCGGTACTCGTCTAGAATTTTTCCGTCGGTTTCAGACTGCATTCTTTCGCGGTGTGTCATGTATTTATTCGATGAATCGGCTGGCGTATGGGTCAGGGGCGGCTTCGGATTCGTTACATTATATAAAATGATTTGAAATCCCTGAAAGAACTGAAAAGAAGAAATAAAAATGAATAGCTGAAAATAACAATTATATTAAGAACAGAAAAACCTAACACGAAATAAGAGTAAAATAAAATACAAATAAAAATAAAACCATTGAACAAAAAATAATAAAAGTTAAGAGATTTCAAGCCAAGTTACTTCACGATTGTTTCGATTGTTAGTATCCACAATCGTCTTCGGGTGATGACTGAACTAATTCCTCCGAGAGATGACTTTTTATGGGTCATTCGAGTACTTTCACTTATCTCCGCTTTCCTTTTTTCGCTTCAGTGGTACAGTGGGAGATGACCGTTTGGCGGGAGTTGGCCATTTTTCGCTTGACTTTGGGTTTCCATATGTTGCGTATCTCTACGCTAGCTTGCCTGAATTCATTGTTGGACAACATATATGCGACTTCTTTGAATTTCCTCCTAACCGAATGTTCCTCCCTGTGCATGATGTCAGCTTGGGACCACTCGATGTTATGTTGATGAGTCCAAACATGCTCTGCTATTCCTTATTTGCGGGTTTCCCCTCGCTGTGTGTCTCTTGTGCTCAACAATGCTAATATTCAATGGCCTCTTAGTTTCACCGATGTATGATTTTCCGCACTCACAGGGTATCCGGTAAATGCAATTCTTGGAATCGCAGTCCGCGTTTGGTGGCTTGGTTTTCGTGAGGCTGCTACGGATACTATACTAGATATGAAGCAGGTTCTGATATTATACTTGGATCCATTTTTTTTTATTCTATCCGTGTTAGGAATCACACGTTTCGACTTCTGAGGGTTGTCGTTCGTAGGGGTGCGATAGCTGGTTAACGAAAAAACATATTTCAAAGAACATTATCCTCTGATGTAAGGAAGTGCAAGCACTGGTTGTGACGGCTTCTCTTCCTTGCGAGGCTCCTGCTGTCTGTTCCATCATCGCTTTGGACTAGCCATTCCGTTGAAGATCATTTTTGATGATGTCTACTTCCTCCTCGAGGCCTTGCTTCGTAATACAGAGCCCGAAAGCGCGGTCTAATAGATTCTTGATGATTCCTCTTTTATTCGATTGATGGTGGTTGGATTCGTGGTTCAGATACTGTCCAGTGTAGGTGGGTTTTCGGTATACAGATATTTCTCACTTACTGTCGGTCCTCTTCAGCAATACGTCTAAGGAATGGCAATTCGTTGTGGACTTCCTTCTCCATTGTGAAAATGATGGAAGGTCTTACGTTGTTGATGTGTTTCAGGAAGGCGTTTACTTCAGTATTCCCAAAAACCCTTTTGTTTGTATAACCAAATAAATGTTACACATATTCATCTAGAAAAGCATAAAAAACTGCCACGAGACAGATGTTTCTTTTTCTTGCTGAAATTCCGTGGCAACCGAATTTTTTCCATTCGAAGTATGTCAAAATAACGAATTAAGCCAGGCTTTCATCTCGACATTTATCGCTGTTACTGATGATTTATAAACTGCACTGGACGGTCATCGTGGCATATTTCCAAATTTTCTGCGATGAATAAGTGGGACTCGAATATATTTTTGTTTACGAAAAATCGAGAAAGCTACTGCGCCGATAGCATAGGTGCTCCTCAATTTGTTTGGGTTATTTTAATGACTGCCGATGAGCTAGTGCAAGCCTCCTCAAGTAATACATTTTATTGAAAGAAATTAAATGCATAGGTTGATTTGACCCCGATTAGTATTTTATCAGGTATATTTTTGTGCGTTCGAGGTAAAACGAAACAGTAACGTAATTTACTTCTTATAGAGACCTATGAATAATCATCTGTAATACTCGTAGTAGCTTGAGATTACTGATACTTTCGAGATATACTTTTCTACTACAATTTTTGGAAACACGTGCTTGAGAAATTTGAAATGATAGCATCTATATCTATACTAATCTATACTAATATTATAAATCTGAAAGTTTGTGAGGATGGATAAATAAATGTATACATGTTTGTGACTCTCTCACGCCTAAACGATTGAACGGATTTAGATGAAATTTTAACACCTCGACACGTGTTTCGATCACCAAGTAATCATCTTCAAAGAGGAAGATTAAAACTAAAGACTAACGCATAGCT
>WOGN01003976.1:0-14634 GCA_015342105.1 Leptinotarsa texana
CACATTGTGCAGATAAACGTGTGTAAATAAATTAGTTACGTAAATATTGTAAAAATAAATTAGTTTAAGACAGTTAGTGCATTAATTCGTTACAGTACTGAGCTTCCACAGCATTGTTGTGTTTAGGTTCTAATGGCGCTGGAAACTGAATGGATTCTACTATACTTTTTGAAATTTTCATTTTGATAGCTATGGAGTTGTCGATATAGGAATCACCAACATTGCTGGATTTACAACCCCCATGTCATTTTAAAGTTAAAATAGTCGCAGATGACGTCCGGAAACAGTGGCCACTATATAATTCAGGGTTCGGTAATTGAAAAAATTTCGCATTTTCTTGCGCCATGGTGCCAAATTCATTTATCCTCACAGGCTGTTTCGTACATTTGCTATTTTTGTTATTAAAAAAACCCTGTTTCATTAATGCATGGTCGAAGCTTCACATATTTTTTTTAATTTCTTAGAGTTCTCCTGTGATTGTGAAATTTCTAGGAACCTTGGTTTTAGTATCGGGTAATTTCATTAAAAGGAACGAATTGAGATCTTCCATGTTATCAATTTTTAATTTTCGAAGTTCATCACAACGGCATGTCCCTGTAAGACGAATATAACTAAAGCAGCCTGAAATCAAAATGAAACATTCATTTTTCGATAACAATTGAAAAATTTTCAATTCATACTTTTCATCAGGTGCATATTTTAAAAATTGTTGAATTTCTTCAGAAGTTAATGTTTTTGACTGTTTTGCAGCATATTTTTCAGATTTGTGTTTTAAAAATTCACGTAGTTTTGCGTATTTTGATATATCAACACAGTTTTTAATAATTAAGGTACTCTTCAGCATCAAGTACTGAGACCGTAATATTGATGATTTTACTCTTCTTGACAAGTCTTCAAAATAAACTAACAAGGTAATTTCGGAACAAGAATTCACCTTGGCTTTCATTTTCCAGTCTATAAAGTTTCTGTAAACGATTTTAAATTTTTTTTCTTGATATGCCCAAGCAATTTGCAATTTCTGGAGGTGTATTTTCCAGTTCTAAATCTTCGTATTCCATTATATTCAATATTTAATTAATCTGAACTGTTTATACTATAATAATCAACAATAAAACTATTTTCGTTGGGTAAGTTGACAGCAATAATTATGCAGTGCTTTGGTTTTGGTGTTATGGAAACGCCGACAATGGGCTACTTGGATATTGCATGCGAATCGTCGGCGTATCGACGAGTCACATCAATCTGACATGATGAAAGCGATGAGAGAAGTGGCACATTAGCATCCGTAGAAAAAATAATTTAGAAAATGGAAGTGAACAGCCTCTTGTGAAGAAAGCAAAATCACACTACAACACTATCAAGTCATCAATAAATATTTTTATATTGTATAATCAAAGTGTGCATTTATCTGTGCATTAAGTCTGCGTATATTCGGTCTGGCTCAAGGGTCAGTAAATGTAAAATCTACTCTCTTAGTAGATTAAAATTTACACAATTTTCATAGCACATAATATTTTAAAATCAATTATTTATCAATCAATTTTAATATCATTCTTATGAAAAATAATGCACTAAAATACTTGCTTGAAGAATAAATTTCATAAAAATTTACAAAATTGTATTTCAAAATCAGCCGATAGCGAGTAGCGCACGAATGTTTTTCTTATTTATTATTAACAGGAACATAAAAAAAAATCAATCAGTAATTTTCTAATGAAAGTGGAATTAATATTGAAACATTTAATGATATTTATAATTTGAGATCTTCAGTAATATATTACAATAACTAGCTGAGATTCTTGAGTTCACTAGTATATTAAAACCATATTAAAATGTTTTCATGTTTATTTTATTTACATATTTGTTGTAAATATTTCAGTACCCAACAATTATCGCAGGTATCACAAAATAATATTATTGAAACTACATCATCAAGATCAGTTGAATACAAGACATACTATTAATGTTATGTAAGATATTATTAATCTTGTTTAAGCATTTACATTTTTTGTTTTAGTAAATATTTATTTAAATTTTGGCAACACCGCTGGGGGTTTGAATATATGTAGATCATCGTACTTGAAAGTGGTACGTTAAAAATTATAGTTCGGAACGGGATCGATAAAGAAAAACACAGGGATGATACTCGCCGGTGGTGTTTATCGTATCGGGTGAATAGTGAATTGTTACTTGAATTCAAATAGATTTCTTTATTAGCACTGCATTCTAGATTTTCAACATTATTTTTTCCAGAAGCAGTTTGGATGAAAACAGCCAATATGAGAAAAGTCTCAATCATAAGTTTATTTAACCATCACTGAGTTATTATTCGGCGCATTCTGTGTTGGAGGTTCTTATATCCATTACAGAACAAATCTGATAGTATCAAAATATACTAATTTTTACTTAAGTTTCTATAAAGACTTTTATAGGATTTTTTGAGTAAATAATAATAATAATGATGTGTTCAATACTTTTGTGAAATACTCAGTTAATCGACCAATTGTCACAGTAACAGGCAACATCGAATAAAACTTAATTATTATCGAAGTCACTGATAAAAATAATTGAGTTGTCACAATTTGAAATTAATTTTTGAAATTTTTAATTATGTATTTGATGTAAATAAGTGTTTACTAAATAAACAATCATTATTTTCTGGAAAAAATTCCTGATATTTAATTTTTACATTATGCCATATTAGTTCTTGTCATAATCTGTTCTTTTATGCATAATGTACAAAAAAATATCAATGTTTCACATCTGCCAGGCGTCCCCTGTGACGGCTCACATTTTTTTATTGAAGTCTTCACTATCTTATGCTACCTCTGCTAGTTTAGTACTACGTCACTTTTTTTTATTGATTTTAATTTGGAAAGCGAGTTCATTGATCTTGAAATTATAGTAAAATTACGGTTTTTTCTCATAAAGTACAAAAGTCGATTATACATATAATTAGTTTAATGCACTTTCTGGTAATTATTTATTAAAGTTATTACGTAACCTATTTCCAGCAGGCCAGTGTACCGTCCGGGTTTGTAATTGAAGTAATCGCAATTTCATATTACGTTTTTTCTTGACACATGATGGTGTAATAGATTTATTTCCTGATCTTTGATTATTTGATTTTATTTGATCTTTGTAATAATCGATAATACAGTTTGTTATTTGGAGAGCAAGTGGATGTTTTGGGTTTTTATTTTTTGAAAGTTGCAAATCTTTGAAAAATCACTGGTTGGCAAATTTGTAAATTTCTATTTTAATATCATCTGTTTTCAATAAATGACTTCTGGACATTCGAAGTTATAAATAGGAAATCAGCAATTAGGTTAAAGATAGGTTTTAAATTTTTGTCTTAAACACATCTGCATTTTCCAGTATATATCAAATGAATATTTGAGTTTTTTTCAAATTATGGTCTTTGGGATGATGTAAATATTTTGTATTCAAAGCAATATCCATTTCATAGGAAGCGTCTTCTTTAGTTTAAATATAGATGGTTTCGATTATGCCCGTTTAATTATATTAATTGAATTAGCCATTGAAACAAAAAACCTATTATTTCTATTTTTTCACAAATAAATACCTACGTAAGATATTAAATAATGGGTTTTGTAATTATATGAATTTAAATATTCTGAAGGTGATTCAAAATATACGTTTTATCCATTCCATTAAATTCTTTCATTTATTCATTATAATCACGAGAGTTGACCGAACTGCTCTCGTGCATACTTCGTATCCGAAATTAGGCAAGTATTTCACATTAAACTCGAGAGATATCTTCTGTTGATTGGCCATTGAGTTAATTTGATTTTGGTGATATGAAATTCCGTTATGGGAGTCATGCTGGTAATCCGTACAGTAAGTTGTGAAGTGAACACACTCGGATTACCTTTTTAAAATTATTCTATTGGGAAATAGAGGCATTGAACACCAAAAACTTTCCATTTATTATATTTGTTCATTTCATCATTTATTTTTCGAGTATATATTTATTTTTTGTTGTTCTCGGTCTATACATGATTTCAAAAATATTACGTTTCATTAAACATGTACTCATCTGGTATGAGTACACCAGGTATGGTATATATACCAGGATGGTCTTAAAAGGATGGTATACCAGGATGGTCTTAAAAGTTTCCAACCTAACAAAGATACAATAAATTTTTGTAGTTTTTTAAATTTTTTTTTAACATAGCCTTCTTTTAACTCTACAAACTCTTCTCGCTGATTCTCCCATCTTTGTAACCCGTCCAAATAGTTCTCTGCAGAATAATTGTTCACTTGGGGCTAGATCTGGTGAGTAAGGCGGATGGTCAAGCAGGTCAAACCGTAATTCGCCAAGGCAACCTCTGCCGTGTGAGACGGTGAGTTGTTTTGGTGAAACATGTTTTTTTTTACAAATGTGACCGTTATCCCGCAAGTTCTGCCTTCAGTTCGTCAAGTAATGATGCGTAGTATATTCCTGTAATGGTTTTTTGTTTTCGAAAGAATCGATTAAAATAACTCCATGACTATCCCAAAAAACCGTCGTCGTCACTTTCCCAGCCAAAAAACAGTTTTTGCTTTTTTGGAGCCGGTTTTTCCTTTGCAGTCTACTGTTTATACTGTATTTTATTTCGGGCGTATAATGGTGTATCCAAGTTTCATGTACATTAATTAATCAGCGCCAAAATTTGAAAATGTTTTTGGTCTAACGTGAGCAAACGCGGCACCTAACGCGCCGACAAATTTCTCATGCCTAAATGTGGAAATTAATATGTGACAAACACGTTCTTTTGACATATTCATAACCTCTGATATAACCTCACTTTAATTCGGCGGTCGTCTAGCACCATTTGGTGTACTTTGGCGATGTTTTCGCCAGTAATTGCAGTTTTTGGACGTCATGAACGTTCATCGTCTCCCAAGTTTTTATGGTCACGTTTAAATTCAGCTGCTCAAAATTTCACAGTAGTAAATGATGATGCAGAGTTCTCATACACAGAATCGAACTCATCTTTGATTTGCGTAGGCGTATTGCCTTTTAAAAGCAAATATCTGATAACAGCTCGATGCTCAATTTTGTTCATTTTCATGGAAACACATCAACTCACTCAAACGACTGTTACGTAACAACTGCGCATCTAAAATGGTTGAAACGTTGGTGAGTAACTGTCAACAGATGAATAACGAAATTCACTATCTTCATGTTGATGTCGGAAACTTTTCAGACCACCCTCGTATAGCAAATAGTGGGACGGTAGGCTGGTGGGTCGAGCCAGTGAAATTTCGATCTGAAAAGAGATTATTTTAGTTCCCTAAAATAGGAAACTTTCGTCCATTTAATCAACCGTGTAGATCTTACCGTTTCCGAGATAACAGTCAAAAAAAGCGTCTCAGGATAGCGTTTTGATTTGGTTCTTTTTATATGCGTGCTTGCGTGCGTGTGTGTATCATACATTTGAAAAGAAACTAAAAAAATATCTATCCTAAGACATAAAATACCTCATTATTCATATCTCATCAATATAAACGTATACTCTTTTGGAAACATGAATATATATGGAAAAGTCGGATTTATAAAAACTTGAGTCACTTCCATAGAAAATATACCCAAGATGTGTTGGTATTGCTACTATACAATTTATGTTATATCGTTTCAAAAACGCCAGAAGACAACTATAAAGCATTTCCACGAACCATACTCTGTTCATTCATTACGAATCGACATGTTAAATATCTACATCTGTAAAACCATCAATTATGTGAATATATTCTAAAGTCGACAGTAAAATACAACGAAATTATTATACAGGTTACATTATCTGCATTAATAATTTTCAGATACAATGGCGCATACGAGAGGTTTTAATTTGAATTATGGTTATTATAATACAGATTCGTAATTAGCGTTAACGTAAGTTAATAATAGCGGATGTCAAAGGTAGTAATGAAAATATTGTGGGCGAATATCTCCAAGCATAAGTCTGAAATAGAATACTTGTAGTTTGTCAAACTAGCAAGTTTTTGGAAATATAAAGTGTCTGTCTCAATCACTGATAAAAAGAAGGGATTTTGACCATTTATTTCTCTCATCTAGAAGAGATATCCTGGATGGATATTATTGTATATATATACTTGTACTTACATGACTCGAGGACGAGGTCGTAATCTCCCTTGTCCCCAAGTCTCGTTACTATTGTTATGTGTGTTGTGTTCCACTCTACGTTTGTACTGGTCATTCTGTTGTTCGAAGTCCATATTTATGTCATTGTAGCAGGACTTCGAACAACAGAATGACCAGTACGAACGTAGAGTGGAACACAGAGATTACGACCTCGTCCTCGAGTCATGTGAATACAAGTGATTCTTGAGAATGGCTCCAAAGCAGAAGCCGAAACGTCGAAACGATGAAAATTGCAGACATTTTTTTTTTGAAATTTTTCTTGAAATGGTTGAAATTAACAAGTCTTCTGTTTGATAATAATAATAACAAAATAACTCGAGTTATTAGTGGGCGGGACCATAACAGAATTCAAGAAGTTCTTCCTTTATTTGACAAGCTGTACGAGCGTACATAAGTACATAAGTACTCTTGGTTCATCAAACTTAGAGTAAGCAATAACAAGTTGAGCTACCAGTTTTATATCATCTTCATTGGTTTTCAAGAGCTCTTCCAAACTATTTGCAGCTACTTGAGCTACTTTTCTAATATGGATGTCTGCTGCTGGTCGCCAGAAATTAGATAAGTTAACTCCTTTCACATTGTTTTTCTTGTAGAAGTCTACGGTCTTTTCGAAAACTTTTGATGCTGTTTCCTCTTGCCCATTTCCTAAGTATAAAGTAGTCAGTGCTCCCACTATGCCAGGCTTGTAGCTGTCTCCACCCACGTTTTCTAAGATTTGACAGGCTTTCTCTCTATCACGCTGCAATTAACAAATTTGAGCAATGCACATATTGATATACAAATTGTCATCCTTCGTTTTAGCTTTCATTAGCAATTCAATTGCAACTTAGACAACTGTGACAAACAAAGGTTTGTCACAGTGTTGTTACGCAAACAAAAGTAGTCTTTAGTACTGGTTCGCTGGAGTTAGAATAAACTTTCAAGTTTCTTATCGTAAACTGATGGCCTCATTATAAATTTACCCCCTTTCTGATTGCTCCTCCCAATTCCCCGTCAACTTTCGGCGTCCATTTCCTTCTTATAATGGAAATTGAAAATATTTCAATGAAAATTGCAATCCGGTGATGAAACCAATTTTCCAACGGGAAATTATTGAGAATATCATTCTGCAACGGACATATCCTATCACAGCGCTGCTGCGTCTCCATCCCCCGATAATTTGACGATGTCATCCCTTATTCGGGGAAAGGGAATTACAGAAACATGTGTTGTTGACGGAAAAACGACAAACTGTTGCGCGATCACGCTCTGTTTTTTCATCACCCTCTCGATTTACGATATAGATAAAATAAACCGATTCTGTGTGAGTTTGTCTCTAGAAGCTGAATTAAACTGTTATGGAGTTACGAGAGTGGCACTCCAAGGTCCGTCACTATGTAGAAAAACATACAAGGGTGGTCTGAAAAGTTTTCGGCCTAACAAAGACACAAGACATTTTTCTAGCAACTTTTTAACTCTACACACTTCTACCAGCGATGGTCCCATCTTTGTAACCCGTACACATAGTACTGGGTGTTTTTCCTTGCAAAATAAATTTCTCTTCATTTGACGAAAATTTCTGTACTCCGAGCGCAATTTCAGATGAGGGAACAAAAAGAAGTCGCTTGGGGCCAGATCTGGTGAGTAAGGCGGATGGTCAAGCAGTTCAAACCGTAATTCGTGAATTTTCGGTATGGGAACCACTGAAGTGTGAGACAAGACAATGCGTTGTCTTAGTGAAATATATTTTTTTATGGCAAATGTGGCCGTTTTTCCGCAACTGCTGCCTTCAGCTTGTCAAGTAATGATTTTCCCATAATGACTTCTCCTTTTTGAAGATAATGGATTAAAATAACTCCATAACTATCTCAAAAAACAGTTGGCATCATTTTTCCAACCGAAAAAACAGTTTTTGCTTTTATGGAGCCGGTACCCTCTTTGCAGTCCACCATTTGGAATGTATCTTTGTTTCGGGCGTATAATGGTGTATCCAAGTTTCATTTCCAGTAATTAATCATCGCCAAAACTCGGATTAATTGCGGTGCCTAAACTGTTCGAACACGTTTTTGATCTAACGTGAGTAAAGGGGCATCCAACGCGCGTACACCTTTCTCATATGTAACAAACACGTTCTTTTGACATGTTGATAACCTCTACTATCTCTCCCACTTCAATTTAGCGGTCGTCTGTCACCATTTGGGGAACTTTGGCGATGTTTTGTCCTACGTTGAACTTAGTGAATACGTATTCAATTCAATCGAAATACGCGTCATCTGAGTCAGTGCAGTTCTGCCACCGTAAAACAAGTCGATTAATTCCGTCAGCATAAACATTGGGTGATCGGGATTTGTATGAAGTCGACGAAGGATGCTTTTGGCCTGTCCTGATTGGCGAAGATCTACCTATAAGAAAGTTATCGAAGTGCTTGAAAATGTGATAGTTGGTTGACCTATCGTCAGTATGGAGGGTGAGATACAGCTTCGACGCTCAATTAATTTAATTTTCAGACAGTGATTTGTGAAACGTGTAGACGGGATCGTATAGCAGGATCGAGTATCTTCTGTTGACTAGTGCCGGATGCTGCTGACGCAAGTTTTTGGTAATCATAGAGAAATCCACTTTTTATCACACGTCACGACCCGATCCAAATAAGGATCGGGTCGTGACGAGAGCTGGGTTAACGCCCAGTTCTTTCGTCATTCCACGCACCGTTTGTGATGGATCAGTCTCCACCAGGATCATCAAATCCTTTCCCTGGATTACTGTAGGTTGACTATCTTCAAAGCTAAAATCTCCGGAACAAAATTTCGTAAACCAACTTCGAACAGTGAGTTCGTTGACACTATCATTGGTTAATGCCTGGTTAATTCTTCGGGCTGTTTCGGCAGTGCTTTGATTCAATTTGAATTCGTAGTGAAAAATTGGCCAAATATCGCTCATATAATCATAAGATGGAAAGAGGCAAAGAATTAAAATTGGGAAAAAATGAACAGCACCAACGCCCGAGTATAGAGTACAAACTTATCTATACATCAGAATATACCACGACACATTAGAATAAAATCTCATTGAGATATGTAGCTATAAAAACACATGGAATTAAAACGGATAATAATTAGAATCGATAGAGAAAAATTCATATTTAGTAAAAGTTATATTTTTCATATATTGGATTGGTCGTAACATTTACATTCACCATCATACTTGTAGTATTAGTATTATCAATGTGACTTTTTGAAAACCTTACTGTTTAATCGTTATCATGTTATCATCTTGCCAAATTCCTTTGGCTCCCATTCGGAAATATCCAGATTGTAACCATTTATATGAAGGGAAAATGTAATGTGAAAAATCTATTCTCTTCCTATATTGAATCCTATATTTCTTCAATATCTTGAATATGCTCGTCCTGCTATTTTCTTTCTTTTTACTTAATCGAACATGCTGTCCAAAGTAACGTGTTGATTCGGTTAATTCTTTTTCAGTTTCGAACTTAGACCCCTTTTTGCCTTGTTCAATCACACTTTTTGATTTAGATTCACTTATTCTAGTAATTTCACTTATCCGCTGGTGCACTTGCGGTATTGAACACACAAAATTTGTATTTTTACACAAAACACGTAAACCACTGGTAAGTTAGATTTTGCAAATTAGATGTGATAAACATGCAAATGGATAGCATGCAACGTCATCATTGCCAACATTTAAAAATGCGTACAATACGGAAATATCAAACAATACAAAACAATTGAAAAAGTATTATAAGTTTTCTTTGATATTTGCGCATTTATTGATTTGGTCTTTTTTATTCATTTTATTTCTAAAACCATTGATTTTATAATTTTGTTTTCAAATTTTCCTCAGGTTTGAGAAAGGGAAAGAGATAGTTTCGGAAACATTATCCAAATGGCATAAATTGTAATATTATGTGTTATTAAATGAATATTACTTGAGTTTTATCCCAATACCAAACCGTTTTTTCAACACCTCGAAACGTATTTTGATCACCAAGTGATCATCTTCAAGAGGAAGATTAAACTAAACTTAAAATGTTATCCTTATTGATATCATAGATACCTATTCTAGGTACCTGCGTCTTAAGCGCAGCTTAAGCTATATAGTATACTATACCTAACCTAATCTAACCTAACCAGCTGATTAACGGAAAAACAGATTTTAAACAGATTAGGTATTGGTCCGCCATCATTATTCATAATATTATTATGTTTACTTATTTCTACACTCTCTAGATGCCTGTTGTTGTCATATTGTCTAACTAATCTTATTGAAGTAAAGTCTACGAAATGGTTTTGTTGCAAAATATGATGGGCAACTGCTGATTTTTCTGGTCTTAGATATTTAAAGTGTGCTAAGTGTTCCTTGTAGGTATCTTATTTCAATAGATCTTTTTGTCTGTCTATAATATTTTGCATTGCAGTCCTTACATTTAATTTCGTAAATTCCATACTTTTCCGAATTCTCAACTTTGTCCTTTAGATTTCCCAAAAGCCTCTATAGTGTATGACTTGTTTTAAATACCACCTTCATACCTAATTTCTTGAAAATCTTTCCAAGGTTCTTCGTATATTGGTGGTATGGAACTGAGATATATTTATCTTGGATTTCGTAGTTTCTAAAAGTCGAGATTTCGTTCATTCTCAACCTAAACTTTTTCTTCTATTGATTTAGAATTTTCTAGTTGTTTCCGTTTATATTTGAAAGAAACATCTGGAGATGATTTACCCCAAAATGTCTTTTCTTCGGAAGGATTATATCATACTGAGTCAAGTGGGATCTCATTTTTTTATGATATTGTGTTCTTGACTTATCATGAATAAAACAGAAACCGTAGTTGACCCACCAACTAACACTAAGTAAACCGATCTATCCCTTCTGAATTATCTGTTTGCCATTTTTATTAAACGAGGGAGAAAACACAATTATTAGGGGTGCAAACCACCCTATTATGGCAAATAATATAAAAAACGCTCAATCATAGGGATGGGATGTTTTTATATCATTAAGTACGGTTTTTATTGGGTGCTCTACATTATGCTCGTGACAGTTTTTCATTCATACAGCTGGTTGTAAGAGTTCGCAAATGTTAGGGGACGTCGATGTATAATAAGATATGATTTATGTTAACTCTTCGAAGGTAGTAGATGATTCGTTTTTGTTTGGAGAACTGTGGAGATTCTCTTGCCTTCTAATAATATCCTCATATAAACATTTGTTTCACAAAAAAATGTAGCCATGCTAAAATAAAATATCACGAACTTGCTCATCCTTCTTTATCTTATAGAAACATATACTGTTACGTCACTAGTAATAATTTGGAGTTGAGATTTTATTTCATAAACTTTTGATAGAACTTAGGTTGGGAATTCCATGGCCTGAGGACCTGCAGTTTGGCCGTCACTTCAATAAAACAATACAACTGCCCAGAAATATCAATAAAGGCGACAGCTACAGGCTCATATAATCCTTATATCGTGAAAATTTCAATATTTTCTACCTCAAGTGGTAGTAAATATTTGGCAATATCTCTTATCATTATTATTTTTAATGCATTTTTGTAATACCTATTTAAACGGCAAGGGAAACTTTTTTATTATTGTCAAATTTAAATCTTTTTTGAAAGTACACGGTCTGAGTCTACTACCCGTATGTTAGAAAACCCTGCTAATGAACTTTCTATACAAGTAGTGAGTTTTTTAAATGCCTATTTATAATCCATGAAAGGTGCAGGCCCAGCCAGACGCTTTGTTTTTTCTGTCAGTCTTAATTTTCTACCGCCTCGACTCCGCCTACTACTGTCCTGATTGATTGATTTTCCTTGCCCAAAACTTTGGTATTTTTCTCTTATTATATCTGAGACCCTGACTTGTTTAGTGAAAGCGTAGAACATTCCTGAATGGTTTCAAAAACTACACCTCACGATTTGATCTCCACAAACTTTATTTGAAAAATATATCATAACATGTTTCGCTAGCACAGTAGCTTTTTCGAGTGATTTCTGTATAGTATTTTGTAACCCGTTTTTGAACAGCCATTGCAGCGAACACTCGCTTTCAAATAAATTTAGAGCATGTTAATTGCCCGTGTTTTCAATTTGATACAAGTTTCACAATTATTGTACGCAATTGAAAGTTTTGGATTAAAATACAATTATTAATTTTATTCATAATATCACAACTCGCAATAAAATAAAACTTTTGATTTTTTTACTTCCAAAACAAATCTAAAAGTATCAATTTTGTTCATCTATGTAATTGATTAGAAATGTTTTCAAAAGTTTCACAAAAAACTTTATTCTTATGCTTATGGGAATTCACGTGTTTTTGACTTCCTAACTTTCAAAAAACATTTTCCCAGTTCAGTGCATATTAATTCTATAACTACAAAGTAGAAGAATATTTTATATCAATTAAGGAAAAAAGATCAAATCCAAGTACTGAAAAACAGTGGATAACCATCGATTGTTTTGATCATTAATTTTCAAAAATATCAACTGAACTAACCTTTCAAAGTTTGTGGAGGAGTTAATAAAAAAATCAACTGAACTGTTTCTGAATACATGACATTGGGAAACCCACTATATTCTTTTGTCGTTAATATTTTCATCAATAGATTTATTTATTTACTCATGATATGGACAGCAAGTATCAATACTCATGTGGCGAAAACACACTAAAACGATTAGTGACCGAAAATGTTATTCCGAAAAGTGCAATTTTGTTCAAAAAAAGCTTTCCATACGGCTTTCTATGAATGAAGTAAGGATTAAGCCCCCGTTCGAAAGTTTAGGTATAAAATACGATTTTAAAAGTGAATTTAAAAAGTTGTTACCAACTTGTTATTGGTTTTGAAGGTGGAATTTAGGATCGGTTTTATGAGGAAAAATTTCAATAACTCGTTATTGATACGATATCGAACTGAGAATAAATGTGCAGCAAAATATCAAACAAGATGTTCTTTAATCGGAGGCTGTCAGTTACGAATCAAAGTGAGTGATCAATCAAAGCTGTCTTGGAGGAGGAAGAAAAGTAATGGTTGAAGCACAGAGGTGAATTATTGTGGGGAATACAGTTTTTGTGGAAAGAGAAAACATATGCATACTGAATATAGGATTGAATTTGCATCTTCCTTAATTTGCAAATAGATAGGTTATATAGCAATATCACCATTACAAACAAAAACAACTTGTTCACAGTTCCTTATTACAATTTTCTTATTTTTTAGATTGTGAAAGGTGAAAATTCCCAAAAGGTCGATAAAAAAACAAGTGGTTCTCAAAGAGAAAATATTAGTGAAATTTTCTCAAATAAAATTGAGTTCACAAAGTTGCAAGAAACAAGAGTATCAACTCCCTTGTGAGTAAGTAGAAGCAAGTTCTCAAAATGTTCAAAAAAATGCTATTGAATCGTTATTTGAATTCAAAAAAGATCTAAACTGAATACCAAGTATTTATTATTATAAAAACGAAGCAGAACACACGAACATGTTCAATGAGTGAATATTCATAAACAAGTAAAAAAAATAGGTAGTTAATCTTGAGGTACTTTGATATATGATCATTGAATTGTAATAACTTCAAACCTTTCCAAATCTCAGTAAGAAAAGCAGTTGCTTCGTTTTTTGAAAACTCTCAATGTCGATAGGGAAGGTAACACTTATGCATATGCCATTTTTCGTCTGAACAATAACACAAAATATACAATAACAAAAATGTTAATTTCTTGTTTTTGTTAGAAACTACATTGATACCCATTATGACTTTACAGTGGTAATATCAACATTTAGTTGATCAAAAAATAACATTCATTATAAAAAATGTTTAAATGCATTATAATGCATACATAAACATGATTTTTTTTAGGGTGCAATTCCTAATTTTTTTTGCTGCATTTGAACTTTTCATTGTTTTCAGGTAGTGACAATTGTGAAAGGTTAATATCTGATTTTTTTTCTGTATAACATTCACATATCACTTTTTGGTTGACTTTGATCAATTTGCAAGTCATCGTAATTTTTGTTCGCTATATTTTAACCTATGACATTAGTGAAAGCGAGTTATTGATTTGATGTTATGCAATTGATTCGTTGATGAAACAATATTCTTATTCTTGGGATATATTCACTGCAACTATCGAGCAAACGTCTCAAAATTCTGTATCAACTTACTAGTTGAGTTTGATAAGGAAATCGGAACATCTGATTCGCGTTTCGCTCACCAATTCACAGTGAACATGAGATGACTTTATCGAGTTATTAAATTGGTCATATGATGTTATTATTATTTGGAAAAAGTGATTACTTTGTAACCATAGTAGGAGATTTGAGCCGGTTCTAAGCCTCCCCCCACCACTATGACGTATTAATTGCTTTTTTTATTGGTTGTTGTTTGGTGAAGTCAAGGTGGTGTGACCTTGAAGGGTGTGGTGTATGGATCGTTCAGAATTTTTTTCCCGGTTCTAATCCTC
>WOGN01003977.1:0-14634 GCA_015342105.1 Leptinotarsa texana
AGCAGTCATAAGAGAATGGTAGAAGGTTTAGGTTTTGATGTATTTTATACAATGGTTATAAAAGTTATAAATATTTTGCGTATTCGACGATTTTTTGTTATCGAAAAAACTGGATCAGATAATTTGTTCAAATTGTGTGTGAAAAATGGAATTAGGTGCTCAAAAACACTATAAGAGAAGTTACTGAGGATGACGGTACGTCGGTTGGCTCATGTCATGCAATTTTTTCGTAAATTTTGACTATGAAGCGAGTTGCATCGAAGTTCGTTCCAAAGTTGCTGAATTTTGTCCAAAAAACAGTCGCATGAGAATCACCCAGGAATTGTTGAATGACGTCAAAGGCGATCCAGATTTGCTTAAAAGGATCATAACTATTAACGAATCATCGGTATATTGTCATGACTTCGAAACCAGAGTCCAATCGACACAAGGCTTGTTCGTCATTGTCAATATTTGTTCTTAATTTTTTGGCCAAAAAGAACACCATAATCATGCCTTAGCCACCGTATCTACCAGATTTGCCCCCTGCGACTTTTTCTGTTTCCATTGGGGCGATATAAATATAAACCGAATATTTATTTTTTGAACAGATAGCGTATTTTCTTGTTCATGGATTTGTCATGTTCCTCTCAAGTAAAGAAATATATTATTTCGTGAAAAAAGTTACCAAAATAGATAGTTGCAAGTAACTGTACTCTTCAACCATAGTGGATACGTTAATTAAGACAAGACATTTCAGGGATGTCTTCGTAAATCCTGGACATTTCCGAAAGATGAAGTCTCATAAATTGTAGTCCTTCCAAACGAATCAAAATACCACAACTGATTGATTCAAATTTTCGAAAAATTTAATATGGGAAAGTATTTCAAAACAGTTCGTACATTTCAACAAGAGTTGGATGACCGAAAAAAAGTCTGGTTTTCATGAAATGATCTATGATGACTGTGACAAAAAGTTTGTTGGTCAAACTGAGCGATTTATAATAATTTGTTATAAGGGACATTTTGTAATATATTTGGTTTCATAGACAACATACCTTGAAGAAAGAATATACAGAATAAGCGAGAAATGCTTAAGTTTATTGAGACCGGTACGTGCACCAGGTTCTTAGACTCCTTTGGACATTCAAAAATTGCAAAATGTGGAATGAGATCTATAAACAGTGACGAAGGTAAATAAAAAACAGGTATATAAAAAATATCATACCAGGTAGTTATTTCCTCAGAAATTAGTATACCTTATTCTAAGAATTGATTCAAAGGCCCTGATTATGTGAGGTGATGTTTCGTCCAGATGTATATAAAAGCTCTAACATAACCGTAGAGATCATTTCAGTCATCCTCTGATAATGCTAACTTGGTTATCGAAACGTGCATCCAAAGTCATTTTTTTTGGAGTGGGAAATCTGACAATTCCGTATCTGAAAAATCTGTAGGCTAGAGACTATTCACTTCCTTAGACTGTTGAAAATAAAAATGAACAATTTTTTACATCCAAAGAATTTTGCCAAAACCTTTAATGAAAAAAAAACTTCACCAATTGGCTCATAGATAACAATTTCACGAAGTAAATTGTTAATATCCTGATTCATTCTGGTACAAGAATTAACAACCCATATACCTCACGTGTTCCATAGTAAGTATAATTTTCTCAACATCCAGATCATGCAAATATATCCTTCAATATTGACGGTACTTTCACAAAAGAAATAGGTGTAGCTCTCGAAATGTAATAATTTTTTCGAGAAGAAATATATTTTCTAATGGAAATTTGTAATTGACAATAATCAAAAACTTTTTATTAATTTCAGGGGGATAAAAACTCTGATATACATGGTATTATATAAGTAATGAAAATAAAATGCCTTCTCCCCGTTTATACAACTTGTTCAATTGAAAACTCAAATTTTATTAAAAATATTTAAATATCAAATATGTTTTGCTGTTTTCATTTTCCATTTTCTTTGTAGATTCAACTCGAACTTGAAAATATTTCTGTTGTATTGTGTTTGTACGTTTATATCTAGAAAATTATCTCTATCAATACATAAACAAATCTCAGCATTACTATGACAGTTAAAAATATAACTGTATTCTCCAGACATTCACAATTTTTGTCAAAAACGAGTTAACATCGATAAAGATACAGAAAAGGACAATAATCTTTACGTTCATTGTACGTCGTGGGTAGTTTCGGATCTGAAATACAAAGAAGCAAAGCTTCCCAGAAAGAAGACATAACCATTCATTGTATCAATAGAATACACCCAAATCTATGGCAGTGTTGACATCAGATTTGCCCTATATTATAAGGAAATGTGTGGGAGACTAGTGGCAAACCCTTTGAGCGCGTGGCACCTGGATTTTGTGGGATTTGTACACTGATCTGGTTGACCATTTAACAGTTATATTCTGTGACATTAGTTTTCGGTTTCCGCATACACTGATATTTGTTGTCGATATTTTATTTTGTTTCACTGTGGTGATCCAAAAAAATGTAATATCATTTCCTAGTACAGCAGTTGTAATAATCGTCTAGGGGCCTTCATTTCAGTGCAGAAGTGATGTTTTATTTCATTATAGAACTGAATTTTATTCATATCAGTTGAAAAATTATGGATCAAAATATAAGTCAGATCGACAGCCGCAATATGTCACTCTAGCATAACATCCAATTTTAGTTGTCTTATATTGATAGTCGATAATTTTTTCGACAAATTTTCAGCCAAGTATTTTCATTCAGACAACTTGAATTTGTTTTGCTAATACATAACATCGCACAAAAACAGATATAGCATCCTCAATCGAATTTATTTCAATTTCCGTATATGAGTATTGCTGCAAATATTGAATTAATGACAAAAACTGACAGGATCTTTACTCATTCGTAATTTGAAGACAAAACACCTTTAATGGATCACGTCAATGCTATTTATCGAATACTTTGTTCCGATTGTGATATGACGCATGTAGGACAAACGAAGCTATTTTAAAAAACCAGATTTGAACAACATGTCAGTAATTGCTCTGAAACGAACCCAAAGAAAACCAACAAGACGGGAAACTGTGTCACTATTTTCATTCGTCAAATAGACGGCCTTTAGAACCCGAATAAAAACAGTGAAACTGAAAACCTCAGCCGCGAAAGCCTCAACCATTTTGTCAAAGAAATTGTGTTCTCAAAAAGAGTTTTTGAAATGGCTTACATAGTCACAGACGAAAAAAGTGTGAACCTTTAAGCGGATTATAATAGTTTGAAGTATCTAAATGCATTTGTTGCTAATACATCCTATCGTGAATAGGCTTCTTCGATCATTCAGAAGAACTAGTTAATATTATTAACAACCGCCCATCTGCGTTCATTGAAAATACTATACTTCAAAACAGAATAATTGTATATCCAAAATACAGTTGTTTTTTAAACAAATTTCAAATACTTATGTTGTTTTGACCATCTGTATATTCATATTCTACTGAAAGTACATTTCATTACAAGATATTCATGTCGTTTAACTGGCACCATTACTATCCGTCATAGTTAAGGTGAGTTATTTGGTGTTAAGTTGCATATTTTGAAATGTATTATAAGATTTTTCACAAGATTGTGATTTTCTATGGATATTTCGCCGATCATTATACTTTTTTGACCTATCAAACAAATGAAAGTCGTAGACACCATCCAATATATTTAGCCGCATCCTTAATTTTTTAACCGTTGTGATTTGCTTGTGTGCATTACACCATATGTGCTTGGAGGTAAGTTTGAGCCATCACAAGATCGAATTTCGTTTTCAATACTTCCCCTGGAGAACTACTATTTTTATAACTTCTTTCAGACATTTCAAAACGATATTTCTAACATAATTTTTCATTTCCATTCCATATGTCCTGCAAACGTATTATTTAATAGTGTAAAAATACTCGACCAGTACATGTATTCGAGATGGTGAAGTTTGAATAAGATTATTGAAAAGTCACATTATTTTTCGAAATCTTGAGATGAATTTTTGAAAACAAGACAATGATGTTTTCTTGTATAAAAAAAGTTCCGAAACTATTCCTTTGTTTTCAGTCGGAAATTTTCATCTTCTCGAAACTTGACCTATTATTCAATACCCTTTCAAAATAAGTAAAATCTTTGGATAATTGAAAAAATTACCAATCCATAAAACTCTGTATAGACTGCGTGCATGTTGGTAGTAATTTTCAGAAAAATGGATTTTTTATTCTTGATATAATGATTGCGCCACTTTTTTTTTGGACATTTTTTTTTTAAACAAGATGAGCTTGGCTCTGTATCTTTGGGTTTTCTCAAACCCAAAGATGATGTTTTTGTATATTTATTGCTTCATTTGAAATTAATTGAACAAATATAAACATTATATATTTTACAATCATGAACTGTTATCCGCCATAACTGACATATTCAAGACATGTTCGAACAAAATAAACGAGACTGAAAATTTATCAAGCACCTTATATTTTTACTCAATTTTAGCAACTTTCTGCAACAAAGAATCAGTACTGATTTTTTGTTTTCATGCATAACACGACATATTCATAACCTCTCACTTACTCCACTTTTATACTCCAATATTATCACTTTAATGTATCAGAGATAATTTGTTAAGATAACTCTTAACTTTGTTACAAATTGTGAACGACGAGGTCATACTTTTTACCGTGCGATGCATAGCACGTTAAAAGGTAAGATAATATCCACTCTGCAGTAATGAAACATAATTGAATGGTATTTTTTGATCATAGAAATTGACTGGTTGTTGATAACGTATTGCCGTTTCACGTTATATCTTGGAAATCTTGAAGACGCAGTAATGTTACTTGGGATATCCTGCAATAAAAAACCAGGTTATCCTGCAAATCTCATCTGTACATCCCCAAAACATATCCCAGAGAAAAGCTGATATCATCCTCAGGCTGAGATGGGGTAATCTGGGATTGCCTGCGAAGCTACAATATTCCTTAATTCAAATTTAGAAGCAAAACATGCATACAGTAAACTTCCAAAATGAAAATCCTCCAACTTGTAGGGGGAAAAATTATTGATAAAATGTGGAAATATGTATTCAGTACGTATGCATGTTTATGTGTGCTGATGTGTTGTACAAACGGATCAGATGATGTATTTTTATTCAATTGACTATATTGGTATTGAATTTCATCATCCTGTAGATGAAACCTCAACCAACTTGGATATAAACTACTTATGGTGATAACCTCAATGCTTCCATAAAAGATCTTGCTCATAAAGATCATAAAATTACCTGGGTGGCGGATAATGGTCAATAAAAGGGTTGAAAGTTAATTCGAAATTCTTTCAACTTTCTGTTGTTAACCCAATGCTACAAACGAATTTGGCACCATAATCAGAATTACGAGTATACAAGGGATACTTGCCAATGAAGGGGTTGAATGTTAACTTAGTTTCCTTCGGTTAATCCGGCCCAAGTGAAAAATCTCAAATTTGTTCTGCAATAAGGTTAATGCTTCAGAAAACGAACACTTATCCCAAACACCAGAAATACAATACCCTCCCCTTAGAGAGTTTCACCAAACTGGTTGCCATCCTCATGGGTTTCCTTCATCTCCTGAAGACGTCAACTTGGTTGGTGAAACGTGTGTCGAGAAGGGTACTGTATTTATGGTGATTGGCACACGTTTGCGTATCAACTAAATACTAATTCAGCATCAAACGTCAGTTTTATTTGGTCATTAAATACATGTTACGAATTTTTCAAAACCTTGGTTTCCAAGCATTCCAAATGATTGAGTTTCATACTTATCTATAATATAGGATAAAGAAAATAAATTTTGTTTATTTATTATTTGTTACTTGTGATGCACTGTTTGGAACCTTTGGTGTAGTAATGAATATTACCGAAGTTTTCTCAACACTTCGACACGTGTTTCGATCACCAACTGATCATATTCCTCTTGAAGGTGATCATTTGGTGATCGAACCAAACTCGGTGAGATTTTGATCGAATAACTTGAACATAGTTCGATGTGGTTATCGTCTTTCGGTATAATAGTTTAAATACATTTCCGATGTCCTAACACTGTTTCTATCGTATTTATAATAAATTTATATCGTATCTCTTTTTTTATTTGTAAAAGCCATTTTTCGCCAAAAATTCAGTGACTTGTACAATATAACAAAATGTCATTGAGTTGAACAAGTTGAAAGTCAAATTTAGAAACGTCAAAGTCAAAGAATATTATAAGAATTAATTTTTTTCAATATCACCATTTTTTCTTAACTTATGATAAATCATTGAAAAGGTAAAATATGGTTCAATTTAAAACAGAAAGATTGCAATGTAGCGCCCTTAAGAAAAAATGAAGTTGATGATGGTGGTCGAAAGACGAAACGTCGGAGAGCAAATATGAAAACGTCATTATATAGCAGGGAAAAAGTGGCAATGTGTAAATGCAGTTTATTTTCGACTCCTTCGAAAAATGAAGCCAGAAAAAAAACATTTTCCGAAATTTCTGTTTTCCTCCTCACCATTAGGATCTCGTAGTTTCCGAGATCCCAATGGTGAGGATCGAATTTGAAACACCCTGTATAGAATTGGTCTTTACATTCAAGGATATCTTTCTATGCTCTTTCATTTTTTGGGAAAATGATCTCCTCTTTTGGTCAATATACAATTTTGGTTAGAAGTCACAAGTCTCTTGAATTATCGACAATATGAAAAAAACATTCATTACAATAATAGATATATTTTAGTTTCAGACATATTGTGTGAATAATTATTTCCAAAGTTTTCGTCACTATCTAAATATTAATGAATACTCTAAAAACGCATATTTTCACGAATAAAATTGGTTTAATGAAAATTCTGTTATTATTTTTCCTGAAGTACGTACTGCCAATGTTCGAAATGGTGTTAACAGATTTGACATCTATGGAAGAAACAATATAAAAAGTCAAATAATCTAAACGAACAATTCATTCAGGCCAGTCTCAACTTCCTACACTGTAGGTTAATGGATTGACACCTATCAGAAAACAACTACTCCCCTGGCTATTACCACGAAGGGCGTTGGATTATATCCGACAGGTGTCAATGCAGTTTTCCGACATATGCTGTTGGCAATACAACTGCCGCAATAGATTTTCAATTATTGGAACACACTTGCAGGCCAGTTTCGGGCTGTTTGGCCACTAGTTAGTGCAAGGTAATGTATATCATCAACATATAGTCGATTTCCGATAATTGAAAATCGAATTTTTTCATAGTATCATTCCTCGAACTAGGCTGAAGCGGAAAACAAACAACAGGTTTGTCATTGCCCCATGTGCCTGTGCCCAATTCCTCGTATAAGAAAGAAAAACTTTTCACATATAGTCAGCAGGTATGATTTGATTTATAGCCAGTCTTCAAGTATGCGCACTGACTACATATGAAAAATATATAAAAAGTGAATGAAATATTGAAACCACATAAAATAACACTGAAAAATTCAGGTGAGTTAGAACGGTAATAATATCAAGTGACAAAAAAATTGCTGGAGAATATATAAACCTGATAAACAAATGAGCAAATGGAAAATATAAAAAAATTCAAATCAACTTACTTCACGACGTTTCGATCGTCAGTATCCACAGTCGCATGCGAAGTAAGTTATCATTTTCATTTCTGAACACGATAATTTGTTTTCTACACAAAGTTGCATTCTAATACTTTTTGAATTACATGATATTCATTCCATTTTCGTCAGTAACTTGAGAAAATATAAACGGCAGATTTTTTTAATGAGTGATGCGGTAACCCCGTTGTTTCACAGATATTTTAATACCCAATGAATACAATTGCTGTTATCTGTTCAATTATTTTATGTGTTTGAAAACCACTTCAATTTTTTCCATACAAAGAAACTTTAAGGTTCTGGCTTTCATGAATTTTACCCAATTTGAGTAAATTTCATTCATATAGCAGGCGATACAAATCATTTCTTAAGAAACCATTCAAAATTGACATCGACTAATTCCATTGCTCATGATAAATGAAGAAACTATCTTAACCATTTATCACTAATGCACCATGCTCGAACCTAATTTTTGCAATGTCCCGTTCTTATTTCACAAAATAGAATTACGGGAACTGGTCGCTTGCGAAAATCACAAAACCCTTTGGGTGGCAGCTGGTTGAATGTATATAGGTCAAAAGCTTTGAGAGTATTTGCAATAGGGATTAAAATATGGTCAAATATGTATACAGTTATAACTGACAGAGACATATCCATCATATTTCTCACAATAGATACGCAAGTAAAGGCTAGTTTGTGCTATTTTGTGTCGAAAACCCTTCTATAATGCGGATATTTGTAAAGGCTGGCCAGCGAGACAAGTGACAAGTAGGTAGGTAGCTAACAAACGGAATATTATGGGGATGTACATAAGAGTTCTTTCTTTACGGGAAATGAAATCTAATAAACCGATTGATCACTAACTTTCTCAGACTTCATTCAAACTCAATTTCACTTCAGTTTTGTGATGTATGAGATATTATTAAAAGATATTTGATACATATTATTCCTGAAAAGTTAACTCCCGAAATTGATCAATGAGAATGAACGACAATAATAAAAATATGCCAATTATTGGAACAATATTCAGTCCAGTCGCAAATAATTCCATCCTCCTCTCAATACTTGAACGGGACAAGATATTGAGGTTGGATACAATTTACGTGAAAAGATATCATTTCCAGTACCTACTTTTTGATTAGACACACAATAATGTTTCTGCATCACTTTTATTACCACGATGAAGCTAGGAACTTTTTTTCAAATGAAATTGAAGTTTTGCGATAACTGGTTGAATAAGCAAAAAATTCAAAGGTCTGCCATTTATCTATCCAATTCAGTTTCACGGTGTTTATATTCAAGTTCTTTATCCCGCTGGTCCAATGATGGGAAGACTCATCGCAACTGTGATTACTCATAAGAAGACAGCAGTGGCGAATAAAGCATCAACAGCTACAACATTAGATCTTTTGGGTCTAAAAATATTGGCAACACCTGTTTCATGAACAGTGTAATCCAATGTTTATCAAACACAATATGTTTACTGAATATATGAAATATATCATCGCATAAGTTATCATGGAATTGGGATCAGAAGATTCATCTGAAGGAGTAGTCGGATTCAAAGTTTTGCCCCTCGATTCATAGGTCATCAAGACATCCAAGAGCTCTTCCGTTATCTTTTAGAAGGTTTTAAATGATGACTTTAATATAATTAATAACAAACCTAAACCGATGTTAACGGAGACTGACGAAAAATTGAGCGATAGCCAAAAATCACATGAGTCAGGGCCGAGATATTTGACTCTACGATTGTAGATAATTTCGTTGGTTAATTGAAATCCACGATGATGTGGACACTCATCAGTAACCTTTGATCTAACTGAGTTTGTCACAATGCTTGAATTCCTTCACAAGATAGGAAACTCAAAAACCGACGTGTTCGAGTGGCAAGAAAAGAAGAAAATGCACAAAGTCCCTCTCAATCCATAAGTTTCCCTGTATTTTACTAATACGTTCCAAATATTATCTCAAATGGAAATATTTGTAGGCATATTGAATGTTGTCATCGAATTTCCTCTAGCTAGATGGATTAGATAAGATCACTTTTACAACAGACTTTGTGGCTCCTTGTAGTTATAATCTATATGCACTTTCGAGATACAATGGGACTACTTACTATGGGCATTATACAGCATATTGCAGACACCCCTACACTGGCACGTATAGTACGGTTTACATGTATCACCAATTTCACCAAAATCGTCTGTGAGTGGAGAGGCATACCTCATCTTTTATGAAAAGGAGGAAACGATTTCGCTTTTCTTAGATACCTTAGAGAAAGCTTCTTTTAGCATTTCAACATGTTATTATTGACCTGGTAATCATCAGATTAAATCAATATTATTATCTAATTTGAGCCTTTCAAAGCTAACTGTAATGGCAAGAATGATATATTGAGATATATGTATCTCAAAATTATCTAATAAATTATTTATACAGATGTAACTCAATTTGAATTTGATATATCAACAAAAACATTATTCATCTAGAATAAATAACTGGGAATGTTACTGAGATTTTCTGTACTTGTTTCCTCATTCATCCTCTTCAGGTTTTTGTTGATATGAAGAAAAAGCTTTTTCGGCATATTTATATCTGGATTGAAACCTTTCGTTTCGTCAAATTAATTTTTTTGTTCTGTTTCAACAAATTGTTATGTAAGTGCATAGGAATTTTTGTTTATTCATGTCACTTTCATGCTCTCTTTCTCTACTTGATAATGTTCTGGAGGTTGTTTCAATATAACTCATATCACACATATTGCAAAGTATATTATGGACATTAGATTTTTTCAAATCAGTTATAGAATCTTTTAAATGTCTTTCAAGGTTTTCTTTAACATTAATATTCCGTTTTGAAATTTTGGTAATACTTTATTTCTGAAAAACGTCAATTATGCTTGGTGATGAGTTTGCAATATTATGTATACTAGTTTCTTTCTTACTATTGACGTTGGAAATAATTTTGTTTGGAAAGTAACTTTCAATCAACATATTTTCCCGTAAAGTATGTTTTTCCTTCAGTGAACAATGAACTAGTTTTTCGATTTCATTTTTCAAAGAAATGAATTTGTTTCCAATGATTTATAATAAAATGAATAATTGTCAGAAAAAGCAGTATCTTCTTCACTGCTGCATTCACCTCCAGTCGTTAATCTGAAATCCATTCATATACCTGATAGATTTTCATTCTACGCAGCTTGTTAATGAAAAAACAAGTACCTTGAGACCCTCATAGTTAGTGAGGCAAGTTATGTTAATGCAAATATTTATAAAAACTCATACCTTTTGTAATCATCCAGTTGACTATCTGAGTCAAAGGCATCAAACTTATAGGTACTTTATTAAGCTGGAGCAAAACACCCTAAATACATCTTTCTCCAATTGTAATCATAACAAAACATTTACACAACCTATTGAAATTTGAAAACTAAATGAAAAGGACAAAAAACCGAGGACTACAATGTTATCTGGATGAAAAATAAAACTATGATAATTCTTTTATAATAATCTACATAACTTTTACTTTTTATTCACAACAACATGACCAAGGTCAAATTTTCCTCTAACGCACTTGATTTTGACACCAGGACAATCTTGCACTCTTCCTACTCTGCAAAGGACTATGTTGTGTTCCTGTAAGACATAAGAATTTATTAATACAGTTTTATTCAAATCGAAATGAATAGTCAACACACTCATATTTCAATGGTAGAATACTCTAAAAGTAATTGGGAGATATTGAACTCATTAATTTTTCAAATCAATATTTATTATTCCTTGCCTCCTTCAGAGGATAAGTCAGGAGTATCATAAATATAAAGACTAAACTGACAGGCAGGTAAAATCTTTCTGGAGCAAAAATAGATTTCAAAATATCCTGCGATGCTCAAAAATCTATAGTCATGAAGTCATAATTCTATCAAAGACTTCCAGTGAGACAAATTTCTCTACTTCGCAAGTAGCCCAGAATCTTCAAAGTGTGCCTGAATTCTTGATCTTCACAGATGTGATTAGTATTCCTGATCAACCCAATTAAATGCCTTCTATATCCAGTTCATATAAAGCTTTAGACCAGGCATGCCTTTTTCAGTTTCTTCTGGTGAAATAGTATTGAACTGTTCTGTTCTCATTTGATTACCACGGTATGAGAAGATTAAAACAGTATTTTCTTAATGATCAACTTCCAAGTTGGTATTTCATGTTAATATTTTTTATATAATGTTTTTTATTTAAGTATGTTATAATTTTTGGCAAATAGAGGTTTATGCGCTCTACTTCTCCATCTTCATACAAAAAATGGTGGAAACTTCTAATGAAAGGAAGAAAGTAATTAATTTCTAAATGAACTCTTGTAATTTTATCCAGATTGATGCTGAAGAGTGATGGTAGTGTTCCATGTAACTGCAATTTTGTCTCTTTCATATACAATTTTGTTCAGCAATCCTGTGAATGATATCTGATTCAATTCCATAGTGAATGTTTGGGCATTCAAACTGAATGTGTATAACAAATCTTTGTAAAGGATTTATTTTGAAATTAATTGCTTTTTTCCTTTATATGAAATATTTTCGACTTTTTTATATGAAGATATTGATCTCTCCTTAAAATATACTACTTTCGATTTAATGTTATTTCATATAGTTGAGTATCATGTAATAGACAATAATTTAGTTAGCTTTCTAAATCAATTGGGATTTTGAATATTTATACTGTATCGCCAGTGTAGTTTAAATTACCTGCAAATTGTGCCCAATTCCTGGCACGTATGCCACCATTTCCTTTCCATTTGATAATCTAACTAAAACACACTTTCTGTTGGCTGAATTTGGTTTCTTTGGTTTTTTTATGAGGGTTTTTAACACTACCCCTTTCATGAAAGGATTACCATCTAAGGCTTGACGTGCGGGCCTCGTTTTGACATGTGGTCCCGTTCTGTGCATTTGGTATAAGGAAGCCATTGACCTTTCTGAAAAAAAAGAAGAAAATATATCCGAGATAATTAATAAATCTCAAATGATCCCGAAAAAAACTATGAAAAGCACAAAAACTATGTACTATGTATGGAACTACGTATAAGTAACTATAGTGTCAATATAGTTATTACAAAAAGTATAAATAGAAAAATTATGAAAATTTTGGGGCATAAAAATTTTGGGTACAATTTATCTAAAATAGTTTCAAGCCGATTATACCGGTAGTAACTTATTTTAAATGGAAAAGTATAGATTTTAATGAAGATTTATATCCTACCACACATAGTTTTCAAAATACAAGTATTTATTATTTAACATTATATTTGAAGTGACTTTTTTGGTTTCAATTTTCTTAGTATTTTGGATGTTTTTTATTCTGTTAATAATGGAAACTTCTGAGTTTAACGAATAAACACCCCAAATAGTAAAGTTTTCAAACTGAGTACTAATAAAAATATTGGAAATTTATGTTTATAAACTAGCAAATGGTTTTTCAAGTGGAACTTATATTTTTCCAATTTTTTTATTGTAGAACATTGAAAGTATGTTTTACTTTCTATTTCACAATAATGCGGAGGAATTTGTGTAACTACCTAAACGGAAGTAATTAGTAAGTTGGTTGTTCCAAAAACTTCTAGGCCGTGAAATATTAAATTTTACTATCGCTTAGATTTGCACGTTTGCAAGTTCAAATTGTTAGAAAGAATGTGAAAAATAGTTTCCTATAGCAGGGGAGCCCACGATGCAAAATGGGGATTTACTCGAGCGTCATTGAGATATATTAGGTTGCAAAGCTCAGATGATAAAAAAAAATGTTATATATAATATATAACTTTTCATCGGAGGGAAAAGCGGCACTAGATTATTAAATATGTAAAAAAATACTGTTGCATGGACATACTCGAGTGCGTTAGATATTTATAACATTAATGTCCTACGTATTTCAATAATGTTGGTATGTTAATTTGATCGTTTGCATGATGGGGGTGATTGTACGTAAGGGTTAAAAGTAAAAAAAAAAATTATCGAGCGCGTCAGATTTTCTAAGGGAGTGTTAAGTGCAACAAAAAAAGCTCTCATTCAATAATCTCATGATTTCGATCTGACAAACTCGCGGCCATTATTATAATATGTAAAAAAATTCTCCATTTTGAAATAGGTACTCAAGCGCGTCAGAATATGATATGTATGGTTCATCTTTATGTTTTAGATGTGCTGTTTCATAATCTGACGATTATCTAGAGGGATTCGCTTAATCTGACAAAAACAATTTTTTTTTTAAATTCATTGTACATAATTAATTGAAAAACTCAGGAAATAGCATGCAAATAAATTAATGTATGTTTTTAAGTAGAATATTTGTATTTATAAGAAAATAATTTTAAAAAATGCTTAATGAAGAAAAGAGAAATGAAACTTTCTATGTTTTTTGCCACTTTTATTTGTAACTAACATTACTGCATTTTCGTCCTATGAGGACATTTTCAAACTTATATACTGTATAAGTATGAAAATGTCCTTATAGGACGAAATTGCAGTAATGTTAGTTACTAATAAAACTGGTAGAAAACATTTTTAATTTATCTTTTTTTCATTATGATTTCCTACCAAGTAGTAATGGCTACATCCATCAATTAATTGATTAATTAATCATCATCTTCATCACGAACGAGTCTCTGTGAGCAGCTGTGATGGCGTCATGGCAACAGAATTCAGAGTGAGGACGTAGTGAGAAAGTAATAGATAGAGCAAAGTTGAATAGAGAATAGAGCAATAGAAACTCGGAGAGGGAAATATAGGTATCACACAGCTGCACGCAATAAGCTTTATCGACCAATTTTCATTTCGGATTGAGAAAATCGTCAGATTATATATTTTTCGTTATCCTTGAATCCTTTTTTTCAAAATAAAAAAAAACTAGCTACGCTAGAGAATGCTGAAATTACGTTATTTTTTTACAACTTTGCTGCCCTCCCTTTTCTTTACATCAGTCTCAAATTGTCAGGTATACTTACCTCGGGGTGGAACAACGCGACTCA
>WOGN01003978.1:0-14631 GCA_015342105.1 Leptinotarsa texana
CATGTAGAACTTTTGCTCCCTATGCAATGGCACATAGGTCTTATTATTGCAGTGTAGATCCAGGTGATCACATGGGGTGAAAGACCCCATGCGCGTTCCACTGTTCTCCGATATTGCTCATAAGCCACATATGCTTTTTTTGCACTACTCTGTAGGTGAGAGTTCTATGTTAGCTCTCTGTCGAGGATAGTACCAAGGTATTTCACCTCTTCAGAAAAGTTTAGTGTGCTTTTGAAGATTTCGGTGATCACATGGGGTGAAAGACCCCATGCGCTTCCCACTGTTCTCCGATATTGCTCATAAGCCACATATGTTTTTTTGCACTACTCTGTAGGTGAGAGTTCCATGTTAGCTTTCTGTCGAAGATAGTACCAAGATATTTTACCTCTTCAGAGAAGTTAAGTGTACTTTTGAAGATTTCGGGAGGTTTTAAGCCCGATAAACTTCTATTTTCTGGTGAGAAAAACAATCCTAGTCTTTTTGGGATTGATCGATAGTGAATGTTCCTTACACCATGTCTCTATTAATTTGAGACCATCCTGCGCTCAATCGCACTGTGTGCTCACAAATTTGCCGGTCCGCAAGATAACTCTGCCATCTACATATGCAATTGTGTAGAATCCATCATTCTTGAAGTGATGAATCAGGATATCCAAAATTATGTTCTAGAGAAGAAGTGATATGACTCTTCCCTGGGGACATCCACTCATCACCAGTCCTCTCCCTGTGATGTCTTCTACATTGCTCTACAAGAGAGCATCTCCAGTATCCATTCTAATACTGCCAGGGGTACATTTCTGGAGTGTAGTTGCTAGGTAATCATTGGAAAGGTTGTTTTATCAAACGCTCCCTCGATATCTATAAATATACCCATGGTGGATTCTTTGTTGACCAAATGATCTGTTCATTCTGCCAAACAAATGGTGAAGGACCAAACCAGTAGACCTTCCTGGAGTATATGCATGCTGATTTGGATTAATTGGGTTGTCAACTAGTACTTAATCTCTGATGTACCGCTCACATAGCCTCTCCATAGTTTTTAAAAAGAACGATGTGAGACTAATTGGTCGGAATGCTTTTGGTAAGGTGTAGTCCATCATACCTGGTTTGGGTATAAATTCTAGTCGTACTTCTCTCCACTTACTTATAATTTACCTCAGAGATAGAGAGGCTCGGAATATTCCAGCCAGGTACGGCATAAGAATATCCAGTCCGCATTGAAGTAGGGCTGGTCTTATATCGTCAGGTCCTGATGACTTAAAGGGTCCTCGTCAATTACTGTACTAGCAGTCGTATAGTGAGGGTGTTGTTGGTACTTCCATCCACGTTGTCGTTCCAGGAAAGACAGAACCTGGGAAATGAGTTTCCATAAGAATCTCAGTACTCTCTTGGATTTTGGCGGCTTTGTCGTCATTTTCCCTCGCCAGGATGCCGATACTCTCATGATGGTCATTTGAGAGTGCCTTCTGTAGCTAGTAGGAAGTCTTCGACTGCCTCACAGTATGCTTCTCTTTGTTTTAGTCTGCAGACTTTTTTGTTGAACTCTTTGAGGTTAGCCAATATACAGAAACCTCCGTTTCTTATTAAAGTTGTCCTCTATCAAACGTCACATTATTATATTTATCATAAAACTTACTCTTGTAAACGATCATTACAAAATAGTAATCCTTCAATTGTTTGGAGAAGTGTATATTGAAACACGTATTATGGTTTTGTAAAGTATCCAATAAAAGTCTCACAAATAAATGTTACTTGAATAATTCATAAATGAAATGGAATGATTGAAGCTAACAACAAATATCAATATTCATTAAAAGGTGATTGCTTTCACTTCAGAGACATATGACAAATTTCACATCTGTCCTGAAAACACGAACACTATGGAATATTCATTTATATCAATGTACAATTGAAACTACTCCCTTGTACGAGAATGATTCCTACTACTGAATAATGAAAATATCCCATCATTATATCCCTTCCCACATAAATATTTCACAGCTATATAATGATATAAAAAATATCGATCGAAATATGAAATAGCTACTGAGACTTTCGTTATTTTTGGCACGGAATATCTACCCTTCGTACATGATATTGGAAGGAAATTGGGCCATACAATAAAAGATGATCATTTCACCCTCTTTCTGGAACGAATAAGTATGTCATCTCAGCTGTGTAACGTTTCGTTGGTATCTGGTATTTTTTTCGCATTTGACGTATTTTTCGTAGTTGACGATATTTTATTGGAAAAATTCCGCATGAGACAAAACTTATTTTCGATGTATGGAAAAAATGGTTTGGAGGTAATGAGAGCGATTCTGTTATATAGGGTGGTATAGTGATGCTCGATTATGGTTTGACATTTGTTTACTTGATTTGGTTTCATTGAAAATACTTTTCTCACACCTAAAAAAATAATGTTTCTCGACGTGCGATGGTTCCCAATTAACCAAATTAGGATCATCAGAACATTTAACATGCACATTTTCAAGGACAGAACACAAGCACTACAGAAAAATCCTCAAGGCACTCTAAGAGCCGTGCCTGTGTGAAAGAAATTTGAATCACTGAAGATTAAATCCATTTGGAAGAACGTTTATTACACATATACGCAAATATTCAAATAGAAGAGTTCCCAAGGAGTGAAGTTCGAGGTGTATCGAGTTGAACCTGAAAAGATGAATAGCCACAGTTTGTCGGGTATTTATGATATGTACCGCTCTTGTTGGAATCGAACGTGCCAAATCACTTGAACACTTTCCATAAAAAAACCTATGAATGAGGGACAAATTTCTAAGCTTTTTTCGAGTTTCCACAGCGTCAAGGTTGCATGTGATGCTCGTGTCTCCAATCAGGTGGATGGCATAATAACAATACTCCAAAAAAGGTCTGATGCTGATGGCACAGCTATTGTATACCATATGGAAAACTGAATCAATCTCAAACAAATAGCTGAAAATGACCTCAAGAAAATAGTAACGTAGTGTGATCACCAATTGCTGACGATAAACTACAAGAAAACTATCTTTATATCTTTTGCTAATAGCAGAAGAAGTTTGCCAAGTTTTGATAGTATAGTCATCGAAGATTACACAGAGAAAACAAGCCAGATAAAGGCTTTCATCCCACAAACTATTTTGGGATATTTAATATAATGAATAGATAATTATCTAATTCAGATAACACAGTAATTGAAAGTTAGATCAATGACATATCCCCTTACGAAGATCCCTTCTAGTAAATAAACAGAGAACTCAATCCTTGAATATCAAAAATAAACAAGACTCGCCAAGGTGGTCAATTGGCAACTAGAGCCAAACACAACAAAAGACAATGTGACAATTGGATATCAAAAATAAACAAGACTCGCCAAGGTGGTCAATTGGAAACTAGAGCCAAACACAACAAAAGACAATGTGGTCAATAATAAACAATAGTTAATTGCTTGTTCATACTAATATTTTCTTCCTTCTTTATATCAAATTACCATCTTTATATCAAAGAATACTGACTGAGAAATAATGGTACAAAAGTAAAAATGAACAAAACAGCTGCCAAACTGATTTTTTCTAAGAAATGAGAAGCCTAAAAATAACTCGATGTAATACATTTTTGGGTGCTAAGAACGTTGCGTTTATCTCTTGATCTACTATATTACCTTCCCTATGCACGAACTTGATTCGTTTTCCCATTTCCCTTTCCTTTGCTATGTTACCTAATATTCGGACGGAAATTAATCACATTTTCCTGGAACGAACTTATTTGAATAATTATGGCGACCGTGTCAGTTTTGTGGTTGATCGAGGTGGAAAACGAATCTTGTTAACTCGTTTTCAGCTCCAGAATTATTCAGGTAATTAAAATATTCAAATTTGTTTTTTCTACCCGAGAACTGAGTTAGTGACACACAATAGACTCGCTCAACAATTATTTCAATCTGACTAATGAAGAAGTTTCGAGAAAAATCAGGTGTACATTGAAGAATCATATGAACAAGATTGGTAACGGTCTGCAAAAAGTGAAAAAACAGGTTTTTATATGATCATTTCAAAGTTATTTGCCGAATTTTCTTCCGTTTATTATGAAATGTGATCTTTAGAGCACTTAACATGAATTTTACACATCAAAAACCCCTCTTTCATCTTAGAAAACATAGGAGCAGAAAGTAAATGATATGGGGTCAAACAAGAACTACAAGGTGAATAGTTTCTCAACCATTCGAATTGATTAGACAAGGAACAGTTATGAAATATTTATACAAAGTGAAGATACATATTACTCACATAGAGACAATGGAATGGAATGAGGAGATTAGCAAAACTGAAAGAATCCTTTATTTCCTTATATAATGCGCATCTTTCAACAGTATTCAATTTTCAATAATGCTCGGTTTCAATATATGGATAGGCATAATACGACAAAGAATAATAGATATAAATATCTCCAAAGAATCAAATCGAAGGGTACTCGAAGAATGAACCATTGTACATTGGGAATTATATGTATTTCCAACAAGACGAGGCATATCTCCTCAATACCGAACCTGTGAAACAATATTTCAAAGGAGATTATTCTGAGAGATGGGTTGGAACAAATGAGCCAATGAGGCGAACAACAACACTGCCACTTAAGAGACCAGGAAGTTTCATCATTGCCCGAACTTTCATCACAACTTCAACACCCTGTTTGGAAGATGTGCTCATATGACCTTTCTTTTATAAAATATGACAAGAAATCACCTTTCGGAAACGTCATCATTTTAGTTACACCCTATGCTACATTTCAGCACTGACTCAATTTGATACGAATCATTTTCTACCTTTCTATGAGATAATTGTATACGTTATATTCCAAAAATCTTGCTTAACACCTCTTCAATACCAAAACATCACAAAAAATTTGAGACACCCACCACAGGAAACTTCTTTTTCAGTTTTCCACATGGAAAATCCGTATAAGGAATATTCAAGTATATTGATGAAATACTCTGGCAGATTTTGATAAATTGCTCCTCGATCAGCATATGTGGCTGTAGACAAATTACCGAGTTCGAAACGGTTGTCAGAAATATCAAATTATTCCCCGTTTCCCTTCGAGGAGTTTAGTGGATCTTTGGGATGTTTATCCAAATGTATTTTTTTGGGGAATCTGGTCGTGAAAAAAGCGTTCAGATCTGTTCACTTCGAGATGGTGTAGCAATTGAACATTACAAATTTTTGTAAAAATTCAAAGTGTTATCGTTAATTGGTCACCAAATACTAGCTTCTCAACTACTGTAGATAAACTAGATATACAAGAAAAACAATCTATTGTTGAAACTACGTTTGCCACTACTATCTTCTTCTGAGTAAACACGGATACGATGATTCACCCCTTCATTACTCAAAACTGAATTAGATATTAGTTCTTTTGGGGACTGTGAGGGCTCAGCCAGAGGACCAAACTCAGCCTCATTTAGAGTTCCAATTTCCTTTTCTGTCAAAGCTTGACCGTTTTGCTGCGAGTCTTCCATCAAACTGCACAACTCCAGTTCTTGCACTGTTTGTATATGCTGATATATCTTGTTCATGGGATTGTTAGTTCTCCGATTAAGTTTCATCGGAAAACTTGAGTTACTTTTTTTTGGAAAAGCTTTTTGTGAATTGAAATTACGGTGAACTGGTTGGAATTAAATCTTTGTTGCTTTTCATTCTCTTCGTGTGACAGTTTGCTAAATATTGGTCCTAGAACTCACGTAAACTACCAACGTCATATATACCTCTCCTAATAAATGTAACAATTTCAATTAATCATATGGCCGTTCCACAAAAGTAATTTTGACAACACTAGACTTTTCTTGATATACAAAATCGAAAGTGTTTATGTACATCTTAAAAATAACATCAATATATTTTTGATGAATATCTTTATATTTTCATTTTTATCAACTTGATAAAATATTTGTTACTACAATATATTCTTCTTTCTCCTCTAAGCACAAGGTATCTCTCAATGTAATGTCTGAATTCCGGATAATACGGTTGATTTGCCTTTACAGCTGGCTAAATATTATCGGGATAATACGAATAATAAATAGTGTAGAAGGCTACATTTTAATACTTTATAATCTATTATGACACAATGTCCTTTGTTCTCCTTTAAAAAAGAGGGTAAGTTGTAAAGGAGGAAAGAAAAGGAACCCTGCTTCGTGCCTTCTTGTAAGTTTCAGCACACTACATGGAATTTTATGAGATTACAAAGTATATCGACAACTTCAGATATTTTTTCGGATATGCACAAGAACTATACGGATATTCTTAAGATAGTCTGGACCTAAATCGTAGTAAATTATAATAATTCCATCGGAGTATTCATCAGAAAACAAACTAGAAACCCTTTTACGGATATCGAAAATCTTGCTTACGAGTTTTGCAATAACAGAATCTTTTTGGAAATGGCAGCAAAACAATTACTGGATTGTCTCTTCGTATAATAAATATTATCTCATAATTACAAACATCAAACAGGAATGTGTCTTGGTGCAATGAAGAAATGACGTGGATGCGAGTATAACTCTCAGTAAATAATCTTGAAATAATTAGGAGTACACCATAAGGAAGACCATAAGGGAAATTCTTTGGGTGTACTTCCCTGAGTCAAAATCACATTTCTGATAACAGAGTCCTGGACAAATTCAGAAATGGAAATCGTTAAAAGGACGTCTAGGGTTGTGATAAAAAATTGGTAGATTCAATTGGCTGTGAACAAATTTCAATCATATCATATCCTTTACCTAATGTCATTTATCTATTAATACTGCAAAAATCGGATCTTCTACTTATTGGGGTCATTTTTATTCTGATCCCTGGGTAGATCGGACAGAACTCAGCGGAGGCACTGAGACCAATTAGTGTAATTGGATCCATATTGAAAATATTAAAAGAGTATTCAACAGACATATATTATTTAGAATATTTTACGAATTTACATACCTACATAATAATGAAAAAGAACTTGGTAACAAGAAATGAAAAACACACAGTAGTAGGTAAAAGATATTGTTAATCCAGTGGTTCCACTGTCTCGTTTACGTTCACGCAGTAATTTTTATGAAGTACCTACTCATACTGATTTTCCACAATTTATATTCAATCGAAGACCGTCTTTCCGTCATTGACGATGCCCAAATTGAAATGTGAATGGTGCACATACATTTATCTTTATACAATTGTGCTAGAAATCACACGGCAAAAGGTAAAAGACCTGTTAATTGTTAGCTCGCATTAGTTTATATTTGTGAGGGTTGTTCATGAGGAGGCGGCAGTTAGAAAAAGGAAATATTTTAAAAGGACAATAAATATTCAAACATTGTTAATGAGAGGAATCTGTCAGGTATCTGGTCTTAATAGTTATACAGGGTGACTCTGTGGAAACTGCATCGACAGATATTGCGAAAAATGTTAGTAAGAAAATGATGAAAATTTGGTATTCTGGGAATCACGTTGGGTATAGTCTATCCATTCCCAATTGGAACGGCAATAATAATGAGAGTACAGTTATAAACATTTCTTGCCTGTGGCCTCTAGTCGCCCAGATAGTTAGTAACCGTGCTATCAAATGTAGTTGAGGAATAATGGCTCAGCTAGCTGGACTGGCTGAATACAAATTTTTTGCCAGTTTCACAATATGTTTTTATCAGTGCCGTGTGTTCTTGGGGTTAGGTGAGGTAGTGAGTGGTTTTGCAAACCGATTTTTGAAAAATTTTTCTAGAGATCAAATACCCCAACACCAAACTGATATTTTGCACTCGACGCGCGTTTCGCTAACAAGGTTAGCATCTTCAGGAGAAGCAAATTAATACTGAATCTAAATACAAGGATAGCTGTTCATATACCTAAAGTTTTTTGGTTCGATGTGGACTTTGTTTGTTAAATGATGATTTTTCTAATCGATTTTTCGGTAATTAACTAGTGGAACCACTACCTGCAAATTAATTTGTCCGGTTTGGTGTTAGGGTAATTGATCTCTAGAAAAAGTTTTCAATTTTTACACCAAAGGTTCCAATCTCATCGTGTAAACCGATTTTTGTGAAAATGTTAGTGTTTTTGGGTACTTTCATCAATATGACTTTCTGAAGACCTCATATAAATTACTGGACTATCCCGATTACAATTACAAATCTTTAGAAACTCTACGAGGTGTCTTATTGTCTTGTGGTTCAAAATATATAAAATTGAACAATCGGATTGTCATAATGGAATCGACACGCATTGTTCAACTCCGACAAGAATATTTGAGACGAATGAAAAGCTACTGAGAATCCAGCAGACATATAATCTACCTCGACGGAACTTGGTTTGACACCCATGATGTTATCAAATATGGCTGGGTAGACGAAACCAAGTATTGGGCTTTGAATACACTTTATTCAAGGAGAAAACGTGTTATAATTTTGCATGCCGGGAATGGAAGTAGTTTCGTACCTAACGCTTTGCTTCTGTCGGCCAAAAATATAAAAGATTCGACTGCTGATTACTATGAGGATATGACTGCGGCTTTATTCGAAACCTGATTCAGTGAGCAGCTTCTCCCAAATATTTCTCCAAACTCGGTTATTGTTATGGATAACCCTTCGTATCATTCTCGGTTATTGACTATAATACCAAACAATAACACAAAAAAGCAGATATTGTTGATTTCATGCGAAATCATGACATGGAAATACCCGAAAAGATTTCAACGAAAAAGATATTACTAGTGACTATAAAACAACGTAATTTCAAAAAAGAGTATATTATTGATTCGATATCTGAAAGACGTGGTCATATTCTCTTACGTTTGCCTCCATACTATTGTGAGTTCAATCCAATTGAAATGGTTTGGGCCACAATGAAAAAAAGCTTGCGTAAATGTAATCAGTCACTGACTTTGAATGCTGTAGTGCTTGACAATATGAGGCGAGTGGTGAATGAATTAGGTAATAGCGATGTGTGGAAGAACTGTGTGGCCCACGTTATAAAAGAAGAAAACAAATATTATGTGCAAAGTTCCATAAATCCGGTCGGTATTCAACCCAATGATTCCACCGTATCCGAATATAGCGAAGAAGAATTTTGATTTTTCTAGCAATTTTGTTGGCCTCTATTATTTTGTAAAAATATTTTTGAAGAGAATTCGGTGTGATTATTTGTGTTTTCATTGTATTTTAGAGTTTTCAACTCGGAAATCAACTATCTTGAATTTCGAAATTTTTCAAAATTACCCATGGTGGAAAAATTCAGTTGAGATAACTTGTCCATTGGGTGATCAATTGCTATGATTGTGAGAATAAGTAACTGAAAAATTCCTTATCTGTGCTGTTCCAATTGATATTGGAAATAGGTACTATACAATTCAGCTATGATAGTTTTATGTTCTGAACACTCCCAATTATATTCGAAGAATAAGCCAGAAATTTTCCATTTCAAATGTAATTTATATTGAAAAATTGGCTGAAAGTATTTTTCAATCGAACTTACATATTCTGTGGAAGATATTAATTGTGAGAGTCAATTTTCTAACTGTTTTTGCGTAGGTATACAAATTTCCACAATCTGCTGAAGTGTAATGAAGGACAAACTGGAAAATTCACCCCGAAAAGTTACTACATATGATATAAAACACTGAAGAGGCGAATTGATCAGTAACTTGCATTCTTGGATTTGAATATATGAGTAAACTTGAGTTTACTTGAGAATGGTCTAACAAACCGAAATCTATTGTAACAAATAATTGAATATGGATATCTACAAAATAAATAAGTCATCAATTGAACAAGTTCTCATAATTGACCTACAAATAAAATTTTCATATTTAGCTTTCTTCAAATGGTAATCCTCTTTTGGTTTCGGATAGAAGATAAATTCACTTTTGAACATCGCTTCAATAAGAAACTATAAGAAAAATATTTACATACCTAGCTTTTTCAAGATGGTTAAACTTTCGAGAAGTAATCCCTTTCCGTTCCCAGAACACAAAAATTGTCTTCTAAAAACTACTCCGATGACGACAGATATATTTCCTCATTTGACAAAGGGAACTTCAATTGATGAATGAATGAACTTTTATTTTTATGTACCTACATGTTTATCATCTGAATTGTATATACCGGTATCCAGAAAATTCTCACTGAATGCAAGTGTTAGCGACCAGAAAAAGTTAATTTCTGGGCCTGCATTCTGAAAAGTCGAATAATTGGTAACCTAACCACGAATATCTAGGTATTTGGAATGTTCATGAACAGAACTTATTACTGAACCAACGAATTGTGTTGTTGCTGTGATAGAAAATTTTATTACAGTATTATATGTCGAAGAGGTGCGTTGGAATGGCCGGCGAATCACCTCATGGATTCATCTCAAAAACAAGGTCTTGAAAAAATCTCGTTAAAGGGGAGGAAATTTTCGATAAAAAAGTTCCGACTCCCAAAACTCTATCTCCATTATTTATAATTTTAATTTGACGTTGAAACTAGTATTCCGCACGGCTGTTACGGAATGCGTGCGCTGCCGCTAGAGAGAGTTTATCAAAAGAAATAATTTTTTTAAAACATAAAATGCCCCTCGCGGCAGCAAATGCAACAGCAAATGCGCTTCGCGCCAGGCCCTGCCGCGAGGCGCCCGAGACCCTAATCACTTGCTATCAGCATGTCCAGCATATGCGGTCTCGGCCTATATCCATCGACATAACGCGGCCCTAAAAGTGCTATATTAGCATCTACGGCACTATTACGATATTGACGGGACACCGTTGTTGCCCTATGCTCCGGGGGATATTGAATCCGTTGTGAGAAATAAGAAGTGCCGAATTTATTGGAACTATTTGTTCCCCACCTTCAGGTTCATACAAGCTAATGAGCCTGATGTACTTCTTTTTGACCAAAGCGGAACAATATTTGTCGTGGAGTTTTCAGCTCCTGGCGAGACAAAAATCGGCAGGAAAGAGGAGAAAAAACGAATAAAATATCGATATTTTCTCTTCGAACTCCGCAGACTCTATCAGATCACTCTGTCAAGATCCATTTGAAGGTGATTGCCAATGTTTCATGATGAATTTCACGAGTTCGGACTTCCATTGTCAAATGGAATATCAGCTATTTATTTTTAATTCTTCTTTTTCAGATGTTTCGGGGATATAAAATCATTTTAAATATTAGACAATGAAATTTCGAACTAGTGAAACTCTGATTATTGGAGTCCTTGGTGGAATGATGCCCTCTCTACTCTCGAATTTCAGAATCATACCGGCTTGTCCCACTAAGGCAGAAATCTTAGCCGCACAGATGCAGAAGGCTGTCATTCTTGTATCACTGCGCTTTCTCAGGACACATGATTCTCGGACCCAGTGATCACTTACCCCACGGTGTGGGGGTGGTCATTGGTTGATAATGCTGGCGCGCCCTGACCAGCTCCCACTACGGAGAAAAATAAAATCATTACAATGATAATATCGCTCAATATGTGATTTTTAGGAATCTACAAATCTCCGCTTTTGGAAATGAGAACGGTCCGGCCCTCTACAAACCAATCCGGAACCGGCTACTCTCTATCCAGCCGTAAGTTGAAACTCCGGCCAGATGGTGGTGGGTACTTGGTAATTCTTCTACCAATGAGTGTTTAGTCCATCTGGGCCTGTAGCAGCATAGTTCTTGGAATTCACGTCGTCTTGTGTTATCGAGTTGCGCAGTTCATTGAGCTCGGGCTGTCGAAATTCTCTGTTGGAATCTTCGAACTGCGCTAGAGCTGGAGTGTCTAGGTTGAGTGGCTGCGGCTACGGGTATCCATAGATATCCTTCCAAAAGGATTCCACCCGATCAGCGGTCTAACGTTTTTCACGATACTTCTCGCTCGCCTCCCTAGTGACATCTTAGCAGCCACTACCATTTGTATCCTATCTAGGCAGTGCTGTTTGGTGGTCAGCAGCACACCTTGACTCAAAGTGTGATGGATACGTCGTAGATTGACGACTATTTTCAGCACTGCGGGCATGAAAAGCCTATTTGCCGCCCTGTCATCTATCACACATGGAATACGAGACACGTTTTGTGTTGCCGACGTGATCTTAGCTTTCATCTTGTGTACCGTTCAATCTTCCGAATCCTGGATTTGCTCAAATGCCTTGCGTTACCCCACAAAATAGTGAAATGCATTGAGCAACTGATACCACTTCGGCAAACTCGCTTGACCATAACATCTGATGAAATTCGGGATAGACAAATGTGCAATGGTGCATATTTGCAATGACTATATGCGTTATCGAGACTGAGCCTAAAGTACACTGCGTTTCTACTATTTGTCTTTGAGACCCTATGCGTAAGGCCAAAGTTTTATTCGAATTGATTTTCACTTCATGATTCTCTGAGTATAGGAATGTTTTGTGTAAATCTGTGTTCATATTGGCCACGCAACACGCTGTATCAGTGTGCTGAGGAAACAAATATAACTGTATATCATCCGCGTATAGATGTACTTGACACTGTGATGAGAAAGTGGGGTATCCAAAAATAAACACTGAAAACATCAACATAAAAAATTAAAACTTTGAAAGTGACGTTGCCACCGTGGAAGGTGATGGTGATGACGTGGTAGGAAATTTGTGATGATTCGTGAAAATGAATGAGTTATCACAAAGAGAAAAAGATGGCGCAACATGTCAGAAGGGCACTGAGCCGTATTTCCGTTGATAATAATTTGTTCTGCAGGTGTTGCACATCAAATGAAAGAAAACGAATGCAGAATGTATGGACAAAAACAAATAAGATGGCATAACATGTCAGAAGGGCACTGAGCAACATCTTCTTCAATTATTGCCGAATCGTCATGTAGAGCACATCAGATGGAAGGGAAAAAAGAGCAGAATTCGTCGACAAAGAAAAACAAAGACGATGCCAACAGGGCACTAAGCCGCATCTACATTAGTGATGTTTGGATCTCAACATGCAGCACATCGAATGAAAGGAAAACGAATGCAGAATGTATCAAAAAAGTGAAAAACAGAGATTGCGTGACATGTCAGAAGGGCACTAAGTTGTATATTCGCTAATAATCACATCATCGCGCGTAGTACATTAAATGAAAAGAAAAGAAATGCAGAACTCATTGCCAAAGGAAAAACAAAAAAGATGCCAACAGGGCACTAAGCCGTGTCTTCGTTAGTAATGTTTGAATCTCAACGTGTAGCCATGAAATGAAAGAAGGAGGAGTAAAAAATTCATATAGAGAACTCAAAGATAACGTCATGTCAAAAGGGCACTAGTTCACATCTTTGCAGATTATGATGTAAAGCACATGAAAGGGGCACGAAAGTTGTAATTGCTACAGAGAACGTTATGCTGATATGTCAAATAGGCATAAGGTGTGATGAAATGATTTTAGAATCCGTATGAAAAGCATGTGTAAAGTTGTAGAGATGTTGACAAAAAAATTAAAATTTGAATATCCACCTTTGACATATCTTTAGGTTTCATGCAAAACTAAATACATCTGATAATGAAAAAGCCATCGTATACTGAATCATATGAATCATTTAGATTCCTTAGGGTGAGAAGGTTCCGAATTCGTCAAAAAACAGGTCACTTCCGGTTTTCACTAACTGTTGTTCGATTTGTTCAGATGTCAAAAACTATAATTAATAATTATCTGATGCCAAAAAGACCTCATCACCTATTTCCGTTATATAAGCTGCAAAATGTTGATGTTGGTACTCATTTCAAATGATTTCATCTGTTGATCATGAAAAATATGATATCGAGCGACTGATATGGAATAATATAGAAAGAATTACAAATTAAAAAAATGTTTGAAAAAAATTTGAAATCCAATGTTATTAGGTTACGAACAACTATAAATGAAATTCATTAGCAGCAGTTTGAATCATAATCAAACCAAAAAAAAGCCTCGAACTTTACTATCACACAATATCCACTAAACTGGCTAGGTTGTCGTGAATTTGTGTGTAGTTGATTGCCATGAAGACAAAAAGTGAAAGGTAAACTATTTCGAGTATGAAGTGAATGAGTGGAAGGTCCGATAAAATACATGACTGCGATCAATCTGTCATTGATTATGTGACAAGTTCAAAAATACCCATTTCTTATGACATTGTAACTGTCAATTATTCAAGTCTTTCACTTCTAGTGCAGAAGTTTCAAAACTAGAGCCTTCAGATGGCGCTATTAATGAAAAGTCTACAGGACTATGAGCTGGATAATTTTGAAGTCCTACACATCCAATTTAGCGATTAGGGTAGGTAATGTCAATTTAATATATTATACTATGAAGCGGTCATTTCTCTCATGACAATTGCATAAAAAATTCCATAAAGATATAACCGCAGCAAAAAACATACATTTTCAAACCCCATTCTCTCGAAAAACCCATATTATGTGCAGTGTGACATTATGTATCAGTTTGAAAAAATAACCGTCCACAGTGAAACAATTGAAATTTAATTAGCAAATACAAACCTTTTTTGTGAAGAACCGAAATTTTTTTATTAAGGATATGGAGAAAAATAGTAAATCAGTCTAATTTGGTTGAATCATAATGATTCGTACCAGCGCCACCACGTGTAGGAGCAAAATTTTACCTTTCGAATAGATAAAAATTACTT
>WOGN01003979.1:0-14631 GCA_015342105.1 Leptinotarsa texana
GAATCCAGTGGCGTAGTGATTTTTTCAATAAAAAAAATCGCTAATAAAAATCCCGATTTTCGATTAAGAAAAAATATCGTAGTATGCCCTGAAACTTTGATAAACATTTCAAATTTTGTCTCAAGGTAGACCTTTCAGTACTTGACATTTCAAAAAAAATTATTAAAATCGGTTTACAATTTCAAATTTTAGGGGGGTGCTTCCATTAAAAATGGGAAAAATCAGCTGAAGTCAATTCAATACTGTATTTGAAAAAAAATATGACAAAATCAGTACAATCTTCCCTCAAACAAAAAAATCTCAGACTTCTTAGTGACTACTGATCGAAAATTCCTATCCCAGAAAACTTCTCAATGAAATTGTTTTGAATACTGGCAGTAATACAAATTCCGTTGTAATCCACAGAAATTTATGTAATAATAGTTCACCTATCAATTTTCCTAATAAATCTATATCTAATCTTGGAAATGTATCTTCAAATATCATAAAACTTTTTTCATAATTAACAAAATATCAAAATATTCCAAAAAAATATTAAAACTATAAAGAAATTGAATACCAAATTGAAAGATAAAACGGATACTATGAAAAAGTCAAATGTGATTTATAACATTCCTTGTAACAATTGTAAATTGGAGTATATTGGAACAACATCTAGAATTCTTAAAGATAGAATATCTGAAAGCTTAATACAAAATCATTCTATAGAAACAGGACGTAAACCAAATTACTCTAATATCAAAGTTTTACATACAGAAAAAATATTTCAAAACGCCTTTTGATTGAAAGGGTTGAAATTAATAAGTCTTCTGATTGTATGAATAAGAGAACTGACATTGATAATCTCAGCAGTATATACAGTAGCTCATTAGAACTACACCAAAAAACGTAATGATAATAATGAAAATTGGATTAATCAACTTTTCCTTCAGAGTCAAAGATTATCAAATCATTATGCCAATTGAAAAATGACATTTATGTGAGGATATGATATTTGTGAAACCAAAAAAATCCATTGATGTTTAACTTTCTTTCGTCGATTTATAAATTCAATTCATTGTTTTTTACTCATTTTTACTGTAAGTATGATTTGTAATGTGATTCATTAGCAAAAAAACCCACAACTCAATGAATTATAGGCCCTGAAGAAGCTTCCCACTAGAAGCGAAAGCTTGGCAAAGTAGAGCAGTTTTGATTTTTGAACTTTTGACTGAAAGACCCCGTTAATCCATTTTAGTATTGAATTTTTGTGGTTAAAATGAAATATGAGACAAATGATCTACAAAACCTTAAGTTTCTTCAATGGATAATTTATTTGATATCGTATGTTCTCTTTATTTTGGTCGTGGATAGTTTTTATGATTTTTATCACTTTGTACCACTGATTCCTAAAAAACATCTGTGGGCTCAGGAACAGATAATTATAGTATGTTTTCAATAATTGTTTCCACACAAAAATATCAAAAAACATTTTATATGTTGGAAAAATTGTAGTGCTCCTAACTGGGACTCTGAATAATGTTGTGAGATCCACCGAGTGTCAAGAAAAACATGATATGTTTACAACCCTGTAAAGTATCAAATTTTAATGAATATGAAAATCTGAACGGAAATTAAAAAAAAATAAAAAAGTTGACTTGAGTCGTTTCTCGAAAGTAATAAATTGAGTAGAATATCAAAATCAATACTAATCAGCTGTTTTGAAATCCTTCACCTGTGAATAGAATATTAAATAATAGTAAGTGAGTCACTCAAAAATTTTATAGAGAATCATAATATTCTAGTAAAGAGCAGAATAGGAATAAGACTCTAAATATCAATTCTGACTGATAAGTAACGGTCCCTGCCGTTACACATTAGTTACCTGAAGTTTCAGTTTTGTTTTTTAATAATACATTCTTTATGTATTTCTACAAGATTTTTGCTGTCATGTTGTTTTTCCCATAGCTGTAAGCATTCTACCACATAAGTGTTATTTTAAAGTATAAATAAATTGGTGACTTTCAAAAATCTGCATATATTTATAACTATGATTGTCGTCAGGGTCGTTTTTCAATAAGAATTCCACTTTACGACTATAGTAGAGAAGATTTGCTTTTGTTGTATCGATATTGTGAGCAATTATGGTGTGCTATCAGCAGTGTGCTGTTTTCAGAGAGCCGGAGCAAGAGGCGACATCTTACGCCGGCTATCACCTAGCCTATGAAGTGAAAAAACTCATGTACGCTTAGCAAATACTTACACTTTTACCTAAATTTATGTGTTGTTGCTTGCCTTGCTTGATTGTTCAACCGTACCTCAATGACGTAGTGTGGGTTTGTTAGTGGCCTATGGAATGTCTCTCGTTATAATAAATTTCGTTTATAACTCCAAAAAATCCGTTAGTTTCATGTATTTTTGGCGGGAATTTCAGAGAGTCTGGCAACATCGCCATTAACGGTTTTATTGCAAACTATTAAAAACTGATCACTGAATTATTGTTTTTGAAATGGCAAAATGAATGACTGAATAAAAATCTAGTGAAGACAAACAGTGTCAAGTGTCAGTATTTTTTATTACTGTTTATTTCTTCAATGTTCGTGAAAAACACTGCAGTTTGTGTCAGATTGTTACTTCTCCACAAGATCTACACATTTTTGTTAAGAGTTTATTCTGAAATCATTGCTTTCTTCCTTCATTTGAAAGATTCTCACTTTATTTCATAATGATGGAAGAGTAGAGAGCCAGAACCTTTCTTTCACTCTCTAAAATATTGCAAACGTAATGTAAATTTTTTCCGCACAGTTTAGTTCAGCTCCCGATCCATGTTAGATTTCCACGGTTCAACGACGACACTGTAAATTTCTCATTAACGAAATATTGTTTTTGAAATAGCAAAATACACTTAGAATCAGTCACTCAAAAATAATAAAAATTTTGTACCTCAAATATGAAGCGAGTAAAATATTGTTTATGAACGCAATCATCCCATGTATACAGTGTGTGAAACATTGAAGTTTCATCAAAATATTTGATGATGAAGACGTAAAGTTTTAAATATCAGTTGTTCTTTAAAAATATTCTAAGATATACAAGATACCCAGTAGAAGTGTGGCTCATTGAAGTTAGATAAGATAAATATATTCGGATTCTGTCAAAAAAGTACTTCCAATAAATATAGGGTTGTGAATATATCGAGCGGATCGAAAACGATTCCAAAAATCTCGTTGAAAATTGGATCTATTTAATACTGGGCGAATCAAAACTCGAAAACAATTTTTTTCTTGACTTTTTCAAATGGAACATCCTACTTGCCTGGATTTATAGCGAACGGCTCAGAAGTTATCCCAAAAATAACGCTGATGTGTTGAAAAGCTAGTTTTTCATCAACAAATATCAATTTGACCGCAACATTTTTTCTTGTACTGGGCGAATTGAAGCTGGAAAACATTCAAACCATTTTATTCCTTGGTTTTCTCAAAAGTGACACCTCCTTTGCCTGAGAATATACTGAGCGGTTCAGAAGTAATTCCAAAAATGACGTGGAAAAATTGATCCATTCAATCGTCTCCCTTTTCAATGAAAACCCATATGGAAAGTCTATTTTCTTATGGAGATGTGTTAAGCAACTAGTTTGCAGAACACTCATTGATGTGTTTCGAATTAAAAATGTAACTACTTCATCTCAGACTTTAGATGGAAGTTCTATGTGATGCACACTGTATATACCAATCGAATTGTTTATTCTTTCACAGCCAGTTTTTCAAGACACCTTCTGCAGTATATACGAAGTCAATTCGAATGGCATGAAAACTAAATAGTTACCGAACGTCGGAAGTTTCTTTATAAGGCATTGGCAGCGTGGTATTCATACGAGGTCCAATCATTATTTTTATGTGGGAGGTTTTATATGGTATTAACAAGTGAATTTATCAGACCTGGTACATTAGTCTTGTATTTAGCTGTTCGAATCGACTTCGTATAGACCATGCTTCTTCCATTGCGAATGATCGAGTAGCACATGGAAAAACCCGGAGCATCAGCTTGACACTTTTTCTGCGCAGAGCACTCTTCATTTCGCTTCAGCTGCCAATTAAATGAAATAAATTTCTTCCAAGCAATCTCAGCCTCAGCTATCTGCTGATAGCTCATCTAAAGAAGTGATTTCGCAATACAATGGTATTATGACGCAGTATTCACTTGTTATTCATCATTAAATTATTACATTGGTTAAATGAGCTATTTCCTGTTGAATAAACCCATTATGCAGCGCTGATGTACTTGTTTTGCCCCGGTGTTGACCCATGAAAAAGTAATCGTGCAGGTTGATTTTGCTTCAATACTATGTGCATGTCTCAGTAGTGAACGTGCAGCTCAACTTACACGAAAGATCAACGAAAGCCCGTTTCACTAAGATGTAAACCTTCAATACCCAAGAGATCCATCTACGCAATAGGAGAATTGTTTGTATTTTGTGATTATTTGTTCCTGCTACATTTACCTTCTTAGGGGAAATTGATGCTTGGTTATCACCCAAAATTCACTTCAGATCTTCATCTTCAAATCATCTCTTCAGATCAGATTATCATCTTCAGATCTACGGTAAACATAAGCTTCGGCAGCTGTATATAAATGAGAATAATAAGACACAAGAGAAAGTTTCTGTTTTTGCTAGGCCTTTGATGTTTAATATAAAACAACTGATTAGGCAGTTAGTCTTTTGAAGGCTCTACCTTGCCCTTTTGATCATTATAGGATAAACCCAGTAGGTCTTCTAACCAGGAAACAGGTTGGAAAGCCTATGAACCATTAGTCTAAGTTAGTTTTTCAAGAATAAACACAGGCAGAACCATAGGATTAATTGATTATGAGCTGTTTCAGATTTTATCTAACTAGATAGTAATTTGCGGCATTATCGATTGTATATGAGGATGGATTACGTGAAAATCGACCAGAGTAGAATGCTAACTATTTAGCAAGTAATTTATTTGTTGTTATCCATTCGTATCAACTGTTGGAGTTGTGGACTAGATGAAAGTGTGACTAGTATCTTCATAGATCGAGATGCAAACTATTTAGCAAGTAATTCGCTTGTTTTTGCTATCAAATTCCATTCGTATCAATGGTTGGAATGGTGGACTAGCTGGAATTGTGTCTACAATCTTCATAAATTTAGAATTGTAGAGATTGGCAGGAAATTCATTCCTCATTCTTTGTTGTCTTGATCTGTTGGGACTGAAGAGCCTTGATCAAAAGAGATACCTGAATCCCACCAAGCATTCAGCTAATGGTATTATCAAACTCCATATAGCATCTGAATTTGTGGATCATAGATTCATAGATACATACTAAGGCCAAGTCCTCAATTTAGTCTTAGGATTCAGACAGACCCCCAAATACATACTAGGCTCTTTCGAAATACCTTGTGTTAGTGGTGAAACTGAGACGTACGCATAGTAGAAACACAATCTTCCTGTTCCATTCTATTTTCGAATGCATGTCGATATACAATAACCCCTTTAAGGTAATTCTGAAGTCTAGTTGTGTTATAACTATAAGTGTGAGAAGAGATCTAGTCTAGGTCTTTTCATTTAGACCTATAGTAATCATGCCAATACGAGTATGATATTGAAAACTGTCAAATACAATGTATACTTGCATGTATCATATTTTTGTTCAACAAACCTGAATATTAATGACCCGCTAAAGCTTTGCATTGTTTCGGAAAAATGTTTCTCATGGTGAGCATTTGTATCCATTGTCATTTTCGATTAGTCGAGATAATATAGACTGATTTTAATTATACCTGCATAGAGAATGAGCTAGATGAGTAGTGCAAGTTTGTTTATATAATTCAAATCCCTAATAGAGTTTGCCGAGAGGGTAATCTCGAAGTTTCTGGTTCCAACTTGCAAACTATTTCAACTCTTCCGATGGGCTCAAAACCCAGAAATTTCGAGCAGCCTCAGTCATGATTTCTCCTTGCTATTTCGTGCTGTACTTACCGTAATTAAATTACTGAGAGTTTTACGATTGTAGCTACAGTATAATTGCATAATATTAATATTTCCGGCAGTGGAAAATGTCTTTTATTGAACTTACAGGCCAACGAGTAGAGGCAGTGGCGGTACGAATCAAAACAACAACGGGGTCGCACTGCCTGTAGGTTTAGCAGACGACCAAGCTAAAGATTTTGACTTTGAAAAAACTGAAATGAAGTATGACAGCACAGGGATGTTTCACTGGGGACCAGCAAGGAATTTAGAAGAGTGTTTACTGGTAAGAATTCAATATGCAGATTGTCTCGAATAAAATTCATATGACTTGTTTCATTTAAAATCAAATCTAATCCTTCATAGACCTATAGCGATACTTGCTCCTCATTCTAGTCGTACCGAAGTAACATCAACTCTGCTATTCGTATCTGAATGAAAATGAAAAATTGACAGGTTGTTAATGTTATTGAATCATTATGTACTTATGATGCACTGTTTGGAAGCTTCGGTGTAGTAATATTCTTTATTGAATCAGCTGAAAAATATTAGAAAATTCACAGAGCATTGCCAATATTTTCAAATGCCATTCGGTTTCAAAAATGCCACGGATACTTGGGTTTTTTTCTTATTTTGGATCTGATCTGATTCTGGATTTTGTTCTATTCCAGGATAGGAATCAGGCAGCCATGACTGTCCTAAACGGCCACGTAGTTGTATGCCTTTTCGCGGATCCTGATTCGCCGCTCATTGGATTGCGAAACCTGGTGATGCCGCTCCGTGCCAGCAACTTCCACTATCATGAACTGAAGCATGTAGTGATTGTGGGATCCGTAGATTATATTAGGAGGGAGTGGAAAATGTTGCAGAATCTGCCAAAAATATCTGTGCTCAATGTAAGTATGAGCAGAGAAAAATAAATATAAAATGGAAGTGGCAGTTCAACATTTTATACACTTTCAGACTAGTAAGATAAGGATCGGTCGGGAATGGAAGTTTTTTGTGATCTTAAGTTATCATTAATGTATAATGTGTTGGTATCGTTGTTTTCCTGTCTGTGAAATTATGTTCTTCAGCATAATTTATAGCGATTACAAACATTCAAAAATATACCTTGAGAATTTAGATATAATGATAATAGTTTGTTTAAACATCATCTAGTTCTCAATTGGTAAATTGAAGCATCAATATAATAGTCGAATATGCTTAGATGAAAGTTGATCTGAAAGTTGAAGGTTTGTTTTCATAATACTGAGATTTTCGATTCTTCAGTTGTTGTATGATCAATTTCAAATGACATTTGACGTTGGATATTATTTTAATTGCAAGAAGTAATTCAAATTACGTAAGAGCAAAGACCTAGAGAGCAAACTGCTTAAAAAACCATTCCAAGACTGCAATGAGCCAAACTTCGTTCTGAGGGTAGTGGACTAAAATCATTAGGTAATTTGGTAACATTGGGGGTTTTTGTAAAGCCGTCCCTGGTGGGGCATATTCAGAGACTATAAATTCCACTTCAGTCAGTGATAGCCAAAACTAAGCTTTTGTTCAACAATATTGCATATTTTCAGTTCAACATTCATTCTAAATTAATTTCAGGGTTCTCCACTAAGTAGAGCAGATCTTCGAGCTGTGAACGTTAACCTTTGTGATATGTGCTGCATTCTGTCAGCAAAAGTACCGAGCAATGACGATCCCACATTGGCGGACAAGGAGGCGATCTTGGCATCTCTCAACATAAAAGCGATGACATTCGATGATACGATAGGCGTCCTTAGTCAAGCCAACGGGGCCAAAGAGGCTGGCACGCCTGTTGGAAGCCCTATAATCCTTCAGCGAAGGGGATCTGTTTATGGGGCCAATGTGCCGATGATTACAGGTTAGCCAAAAGTGTATCAATCATCATGTCAATGTTTATGAATCGGTATGACTGCCATTGTAGATACCAACATGTGAACTATTTTATCAGTTCGGACTTCCATTGTCTAATATAATATAAATTTATTTGAAAACCCAAGTTATGTCGCGACGTTTCGATTGTTAGTATCCACAATCGTCTTCGGGTGATAACTGTTATCACCCTATAACAGTGGAATGGACGTCCGAACAGATGAAATACATCACGAAACATGGTCAACCACCTTCAAACACAACATGTGAACTATTTTTTCAGAATTAGTGAATGACAGTAACGTTCAGTTTTTGGACCAAGATGACGATGATGATCCAGACACGGAACTTTATTTGACTCAACCTTTTGCCTGTGGAACAGCTTTTGCCGTTAGTGTATTGGATTCGCTAATGTCCACCGTGAGTAACTCAACGATATAAGATTTACAGTTTTGAAATATGCCTTGAAAGCAACTTGAAATCCACCCTCAATCAGATATTTTTCTCACGAGAATAAATCTACTTGAGGGTGGGTTGATTCTGCGGGAAATTATTAATATACACTGCTAGGTAAAAAAATGTTAAAAGCCAAAAGCTCAGTAAATATGGTATCAAACAAATATTGATAAATGTAAAGGTTGATGCTGTACTAAAATTTTACGAAAAAAAAGTTATTTATTTCTCTTCGGTGTTTCAAATTGATACTTGTAAAACTCACTTTGAGAATTAACTGAAGTGAATATACTTATTAGTTGCTACTGAATACAAATTTTTGAAAATATTTTCAGACCTACTTCAATCAGAATGCCTTAACATTAATTCGCTCTTTGATCACCGGAGGTGCTACACCAGAATTAGAACTGATCCTTGCGGAGGGAGCTGGACTACGGGGAGGCTACAGGTACAATTGTTATCAGTACATCTCTATTGATATATCACAATCCACTATATCAAGTAATCCGGTGTTTTTTCTTTATAGCACGGCAGACAGTTTATCCAACAGGGACAGGTGTCGAGTAGGTCAAATTTCCTTGTACGACGGGCCTTTGGCGCAATTTGGAGAAACAGGAAAGTATGGAGATCTATTTGTTGCTGCTCTCAAACAGTTTGGTATGCTGTGCATTGGACTTTATAGATTTAGGGACACTAGTTCGTCTTGTGATGCGAGCAGCAAAAGATACGTGATAACAAATCCGCCGGATGACTTTCAGCTGCTGCCCACAGACCAGGTGAGGTTTCGTTCCACGTTCAGCAGAGTATAACGTGGTTTTGTATTTTGAATTGTGTCTTTATCCCTCCACGCCTGAACCGCGATGATCCAACAAAACTCCTCGAGGATTTCAAGGAATTGAGAGATACAATAAAACGTCTGCATCTACACAAGGCGCCTGACAGCGATAGTATTGAGTCAGTTCTACTCCGGACGAACAGAGAAGAGCGAAATACCTAGGAGTTATCCTGGATAAGTGCTTGAATTGTCAAGAGCACTCAAGTTTGGCAATTCAGAGAGCGGGAGCGGCGATTACATGCAACTACACTCTCATTGCAAGAAATTCCAAACTTGTGTTGACAACAATCTCCTGATATATGAACGAATTACCAGGCCAGCTATGCTATACGCTTGTTCTGTGTTCTCCAGCCTTAAGGACACCCCATCAGCGAGGCTTGAGAGAATGCAGAGCAAGGTGCTTCGTATTGCAACCGACAGCGATCGATAATTTTCCTTAGAGAGTTTACCATGACAAGAAATGGATCATAACCGTCTATTTCACATGAAAAATCAGATATCACGACATAAAATAAAAGATTGTGAATGTTGGTTCACAGACGAAATGTTTATTATTTTTCAGGTGTTCGTTCTGATGCAGTTTGATCCTGGTTTAGAGTACAAGCAAGTAAGGGGGAAAACAGCAACGGGCCAAGGCAGTGGTACAGGAGGTGGAGGAACCAACAAGGACGAGAACTCTTGACTATTGTTATGTAGCGCTCTCACAGATGGACCTTACTCTTATATATAAAGATTATATAAGGAATAGAGTCCAGAGAAATTATACCCACCATTCCATACCCTTGTTCCAATTTTTTGATATGTTTAGTTATATTGTGCGATTGATTGTATGAATACAGAAGTTTTTTTCTTGTATATATTGCGTGTCTATATTGACTTTGTTGGTTTTTTCAAAGAGAATTGATTTATCTCGAATTATATTGTTATGTAGTTGTAGAGTGGTTGAATCGTGTCGGCAGTATTCGCGGTTAATGTGAATAAACTGAACCAAAAATGAACTAATAATTGGTAACTTTCATGATTTAGTATTTCTGTTATGGAAACTGTGAAAAAAATATTTCGCTTTGATTACTTTCCTTAATGCAACAAAACCATAAACAAGTTAAGAACTAGGCTACAGTGGTTAAATACACCAGAACTTTTTAGCCGGTGCTCATGATGCTGTTGTTTTATGCACCTTCAATCATTTCTACAGATTCATTTCCTTCCTTCAACATCAATTATTATTACAATAGTATATCATTTTTACAACTTCCTACTGGTATTGACGTTACTACTTCACTTCTTCTTCCTCTTACAACTAACTTAATTCTACTTAGGGAATTTTTAGCGTACTCCGCACATGACTAGAGCTGTTAATATTGACAAATTGATTGATTTTAACCCTTGATTCACGACCCCAGAATTTTATCAGACTATTACATATTCTTATCTTTGACTTAGGAAAATTACAGAAATTATAGATCTGCACGCATTCTAAACGATTAAATTTGGCGCAGTCGGAATGAAAACCTTGGGATACACTTTCTGATGCATCACTTTTTGAGCTCCCAATATTTCATTGAACAAGCAAATACTGCTGGAACTATTCACAAAGTAACGTCTTATATCCTCTGTGTTATGAATTAAATTGTGGGTGTTTACTATAAAATCTGTGAAAGCGCTACATTTCTCTGAATTGAAAAACTTCCTAGTGCTTTATCTTTATGGAGAGAATTTACACTAAAAAACGTTGATATTTTAAACATCGATGAAAAAGACACTTACAACACACATTTTGTAATATAATCTTTATGTAAAAATCAATTTTTTAATGGGCGATTGTTGAAAAAGATATGCTTTTTGTAAATAAGTGAAAAAAAGAGCTTTTTATATATGAACTAGATGCTGTAGAAATATATCAGAGGTGGGTATTTGGGGAACTTTGTGTAATTTCAATGTTTGTTTATATTACTTATTGGAATCATTTTTTATTATAAGAATGCCTGATCAAGTGAATAATTACTTTCTCATTCTGGATAATATGATTACAAACTTGAAATGGTGAACAGCTCTTTAGAATAACTTTAGACACATAAATAAATCCATAGAATCGAAATATTTTAATTGTTAAATAAAAAATGGACGGTACAAAAAAATAATCCTCAATAAAATACCTGGATTCTTCAAGATGAATGAACAACAATTTATATGGATTCAGTAGTATGAGGCCAACTGAATCAAGGAAGTATTCTTGGCCCATCGCTTCACTATCCTCAGCACGAAATAAAACAATGTCGTTCGCGTCCCGCATAGAAGGAAAACAACCTGGATGGTATCCACCTTTTATTGATAGGTTTAACTTGTGAAAAACATTATTGGAAGTAATCTATGCGATAAATAAAGGTGTTAATATGACCTGAGCATTGAATCAGCTGCAGGGGATTATAATCAAGACAGCTGGTTCAAAAATATTCAAATTCTGGTAATTGATGTATAAGGAAAAATATTACCTTTCATAGCCTCGGTGAAAATCATAATTACCGTACCAAATAGATACCAATTTACAGCTGAATGGTTACATTAAAATATAGCTGATGATCAACAATCTTGAGATGATTATTTTCAACTTAAAAATATCGACGAATTAACAACCTGGTTATGAATTGGATGTGAATGAAGAAAAAAAACAGTACATGAGCCTATAAAATGACATTGAACGCCTCTTTCAACACGTAACATATGACATAGAAACTTGACTCCTCTAAATGCATGTGCCGCCAGAAGAGTGGCCTTTCTGTAGGGTGGAAAGTTTTTTTTATTCGACAGAAAATTTCCGACAAATTGCTCCAACCAATTGAAATTAAGGGCTCACAAAGTGTTTTGTGTCTATGCTGCTGACTAACCAGGGGGCATCATGTGAAACCCTGGCATAATCACTGAATAGATATGGATATAAAGACAATTTTTTGAAAAATATCTTTTATAGAAAGTATGAGAAGGGAGTAATCAAAAATAACTACTGTGTGGATAGAACCACGAAAATTTTGTAGATAACAACCTTGATTGGGCATTTGTTGTTCTTGAAATGAAATTGTACATATTTGTTAAATTCAAATGAGGGGTCGAGGCATTTTTGGAAACTGGTACAACCTTCCGTCACAACTTTTAGAGGTTTAATATACATTTGTTCAAATCTTTCAGTATGGATATCAAAGTATTCAATCAATAACGAACCACTATTATTGAGTCAAACCTAGAAGAGGGTTTCAACAGTTTCCACAGATCTGAGGCTTCAAAACAATTCAATTCCAAATTGTGATATGTATATATTTAGTTATAGTTCCTAAAAATTTCCATCACTCGAAAAGTTAAATATAAAATGAAGAGTTTCCAACTGTTATGTGTCTAATATAATCAGTACAGCACAGTTATTTGGAGTTTCGGAAAGTAAATATAGTCGAAATAGTTTATCCAAATGTCGCTAGAATAACTATAAGCAAACACAAACCACTGGAATATTTTGAGTTTCGTTATGTCGCCGTTCCTTCAGCTCTCTATAAATGGTATGAGCTTAAAGTAATGCTGGATTCTTTAAAATCAACTGTTCTATGTCTAATGGAGGCAACCACAGAAATTTTTGCCGCGAGATGGTGCTGAGGGGCGTTAGGTCATTTCTCGTGGACCGGTGTTGGCAAGGAAATGTTTATCATTTGAAAGTTTTAATCGGAGCTACTCACAGAACAAAGACGTCCTGAGCAATGGCTTGTTATTGACATCTTATTTGTGCCAAAACCTCGCAAAACGAACTCAAAATTCCTCAAACAAGCCAAAGTCAAACATTCATCTCTCAGGCATTCAAATAGCTCTTTAAATGTTGTCTTAACCTCTCGCCCTTCAGGATGTTCCTCTTACGTTAAGATTGACCAGCATTGTCCAAAAACTAGACTTTGAAAAGTCATTCAACACTTCACCACACGCAGGAACTGCAACATTATTTTTAAAGCAGGTTTCTCTAAGTTTGAAAAATCTTGAACTGGAGGAACGGATGATTGAATTAACAAACAACTTTGTTTAACTCAACATGACAGTTAAAAATGCACTGGTAGCTTGAGAATGTAAAACCCATCTCTGGCAGATGAGAATACATTTTTTAATTATGGAACACTACAATCTCACGTGTGTCTTGTTCATATTTTTAGAATAAGACTAAGCTTTATTCATTTCAAACTCAATTCGTTGACTGAAGGCAGTTCAATTAGAAATCTGCCTGGTGTAGATTTAACTTGGCCAAGAAACCAATCAGTCATTTATCTGGTCAGGAAAAAGTTGATCATTGGTCATTCGAATGAATGAACTTTTTTAAATAATCGATAAAAAATAAACATTTACTTTTAGGACCTGTTTATGGTTTTAAACAATATTCTTCCTGTTGATAATAATGAATCAGTAAGCATAATGGCTCCAGAGTTATATTTATTTTATTTGTTTTATTCATCTGTTGATATCCTAACGATTGCACAGTTGTGATAACTTTTTCCTGACTAGATGACAAGTCAACTGATCTCTGAATGTTCGATATGTTAGTTCGGTGTAAATAGATTATATGTTTGTACTGGGATGTATTTAGATTTTCTCGAAAAATTCATCATTCCGGATAAGTTAAAATCTCACATCACACGCTATTTTCCCATTGAAGAGTGATAAATAAACAATTCATTGATGGAGATGTATTTCATTCTACCCAATTAACAAGATGAAAATAATAGTTATAGAAGCAACTTGTTCCTTGCAGATGGGAATGAATGAAGATGGATTCTGACTCGCTTATGATTTTATGGTTACTTTGGGACAAACACTTTGTAGCATTGAAGCCTGGACAGGTTTCTACTGAGGTATACTTCACAATGTTAGCTGTTAGCAATGTCAGCAAGGGAAATATCATCATACATGATACATTATTTGTCGACAAAATCATAGACTACATACTGAAGTGGTCTCAATGTGGATCCCTGAAGACACCAGTTGGACAGTGAAGTCTCCGCAATGTTTCATTATCGATTTCAAATTATTCTTGTCTTTTTAAAACAACGATAAAAATAAAATAAAAACAACAATAAAAATTAAATGGCGCACCACATCATCTGAAGATCTTGATCCAACAATGTCCTCTCTCTTATAAAACAAAATGTAGGTTGTCTCCAGAGGCTCCAATAAATTCAATGCATTGCCAGAACACTTCGTGACATGACTATCGTCAAACTTAAACCAGTCCATTTGGTCTTTGACCAAGGCGTAATAATGACCAAATTCAACGCCAAAACCACAGTGTACCATGACTGCATGAATAGTATAATAGTGGTTTGCTAGGTTGAAATGTTCATCTATTTCGAACCTTCCGAAGCGTTTCTTGCTTCCGTTAGAGGTTGAGTCTTGTTTGAAAATCATCAGTGTTATTATTAGATTGACTGGTGCCTCAGCTATACTTGTTTCCTTATAACA
>WOGN01003980.1:0-14630 GCA_015342105.1 Leptinotarsa texana
AGTACCGGTGTAAAACTTGATGATGTTGATGATGATGACGAAGCCATCGCAAGCAATCAAACAAAACAAGCAGGAACGAAAGGTACGTATATGTTTGTAGGAATATGAAAAAAAGTTACTCACGCACTGCACAAAATTCGCAAAATAAATATTAGAGACGTTAATTACTGCCGTAGACGCCGAAACACCAACGAGCCGTAAATTAAATGCGATTAAAAAATGTACTAAACCAAAAATTATTTTCGTTCGTAACAACTTCACCCTTTCAAGGCAAGTTTCGAATATAAACTGAAGCTTTATATTTAATGAATAAACACCTCAGGAACCTCCGCCTATGATTTTACAAGGTTTACAACCGTTTTATGACTTGGGTCCTCATTTTGTGCTATTGACAAATTATGAACGGACTATAGATATATTTTTTTCCAAAATTAAAAGCTATTCATAAATTCTTGAAGCTTTCAGTAAGCATATCCTCGGCTTTCAGTTGAAAAAACATCGTGTCGGCTAGAAGGATGCCTTAACAAAAAATACACTTTCAGATACCGATCACAAAATATAAAAAATTCGAAATTAGTTCAAAATCATTCGTTTGTGAAAAGCTAAGATGGAGTGTTGTGAAGGATTGACGATTGGGGTTTCAGTGTAACTGGATGCAAACAGGTTTTCATACCAAACCCTGGATTTCATTCAATTGTACTATTCCGAAGTATATTTGTTTGAGCATCTATCAATAAAACGTAATGAAAAATAACTCAATAGATAACTCACTCCGACATCAAAGCAACGCATTTGCCATAGAAATATAGAATAATACTCCAAATACATTAGTTTAATTAAAATTAGTCAAGGTTCAGTCGAATGAAAAGAACGACAAACTTATCTTTGATCTGTGCCCCATCAAATCAACTCCGCTTTCGGCAGGTTTGCGACAAAAGGACATTATTAATTCCATTTGCTAAGAGGAGAATTCCATTTGTATGTTGAATAGAGTTATTTGAATTTTATCAAATTCAATTACGTTCATTGTCAAAATTATAATAAATATTTGCTTATTGTGAAAAGATAATGAAAGTCAAAATGAACATGAATAGAAAACATTTTTCATAAATGTGCTACATAATGTGGCCACTAACTCACAAGTTTCGAATAGAGGACGATTGAATGTAGCTACAAATACCAAATTGAAATAATTTGAGTTTTCTTACATGGAAAGAGAACATTTAAAAAAATACAAAATTGAGGTGCTTTGTACCTAGGCGAATGTTGCTAGGTATACAGTGTGGCCACTTTTTATAGGTGCATGTTTAGGTACAGAATTCTCAATATTTGAGTGACGAATAAATTTAGGTACAAAATTATTAAATTTTCCAAACTTCATCCATGGGTGAAAGAAACTGACGATACTAGAACGAATACCAAATTTGAATAATTCAATTTTTCGTTAATGAAGGGCAAACATTTTCTTAAAGTACAAGGAAAATACCAAGGTATGCGAATGTAGCTATACAGTGTGGCCACTCTTTCTAGGTGAATGTAGAAGTAATTTCAAAATTTTGAGACAAAGGTTGAATAATCGTACAAGTTTTTTTTTCCTTTTTCAGTTCCACCGCCCTCATTTAAAATTATATATAAAAAAGCAGAGGAATTTTCAATACTGTTTTATATTTGTTATACTCTGATGTGAACCAATTTGCAATGCTAGGTTATGTTCAATAGATTTCGTCATCAACCTCATAAAAGAGACCTATAATTTTTTCATCGATTAATTTTTTTTTTAGAAAACTAGCGGTCCGTATTTGAAATATAAAGTTGTGATGAAATGTAATGAACTTATCGTCGCATTGTAAATTGTTTTGTATCATAATATAACAGTGTTGGAACAGTATTGAAAGTTCTGCCTTTTTCATAGCATTCGAATGGAGACGGTAGAGATAATCCTAGTCTCTCAAAAATAACTACTATATTCTTGATTTGAAAATAGATTATTTTATTTCCACAAAATAGGAACTTTTGCCCCATTTGACCGATTCTGTATGTCTTGCCGTTCAATAGTGGGATGAGCTGGAAAAACGAAATGTATAGTACGGCCATTTTTTTAGGTGAATGTGTGTGTATCTACTGGATACCTTTCAACTTTTGAGACAAAGGACTATCGAAAGTACAAATTGTCTATGAGTGGTAAAATTGACCATATCAAGGCGAATACCAATTTAGATCAATTTGAGCTTTTGCATTTTCTGTTACTATTTGAAAAAATAAAAAATCCATAATTTTTCAACATGAAGATATGTTTTTTTCAATTTGGCCTTAAAAACTTTTGTATTGTCTGGCCCACTATACCTTCTTATTTTTATATACGAATCAGGGTATTAGGAACACAATAACATTAAAATTATCATTTTCAGGCAAATTTTGATATTTTATGAGAAATTGACCATTTGTTTCTCTATCAAATCATATGCAGTCATACTGCACTCATACCAACCAAACCCATGGAAAAGTGGGAAATTTCAAAGAATTCACATAAAAATAAAATGAAAACAACAATAAAAATTAATTGGCGCTCCAATTATGCATCGCCAGAACACTTCATGACACGCCTTTCACATAAATTCTTCCACAAGTAACAAGGGTATACCATTTAGCCCTGTAGAAATGGTCCGTACCTGGTTACCATCGCTAACGGGAGATGTTGAGAATGGAAAAATTAAGCTGAACTGAAATTTCAAAAGACATCCTGTATATGTATTAACGTAAACTCGCGTGTGACAACTGGACATTTCAATCTTTTGACGTATGTCGAAGAAAATATAGCTGTGAGCAATCGAGGTGTTGTTTTTAAGTGAATTTTGCGTTTTGAAAACGGGAGAATATCAGTTTCCAAAACGTCGACCATCTAGAGAATGCTGAGAAATAAATTTCATTTTTTTCATTGATTTTTTAATGTTTAATTTGACTGAATGGATTCTTCAGTAGTTCCTGTAGTAACGCAGTAACTTATCGAGGTGAGCTTTTCAGTTTGCTATTAATTCACCAGATTATTTATTGATTTAGCCTCCCTTCCAAAAGACAACCAGGAACGTAGATTCCCACATGAAAAATGTACCTCAAATAGTATTTACAAAGATTCAGCTGATAAGAATAAAAATCACCTATCTTCTTGCGGTTCAAACATAGAAATAACGCTGTAGTGAATATAGAGAATTGAGTCACTTTGTTAATGGAAATGTTAGCTATTTTTATTGAAAATGTATTATCAGTTACCTGATAAAGTACTGAACATTTCGCTTTGATAAATTATAAACCTTTCCTAGTATTTTCACAGACATTTTCAAAACGTTTCTACCTGATTCTAATATCCTGATATCCGAGTCTAATTTACTGGGAGGCTATTAGAGTGAATTATATATTTTAATTTCAGAATGTTAAGGATCATAAATAACCCTACAAAGTATGGACTAATTAATTTTAATGAAGCTTCATTATTTGACTCAGCACGAAATTTTACCTGGTATACAATTTACATCAGTTCTAGAAGTTGTTCAGTTTCGGTGATAGATGGAAGTGACGAAATTGTTGACCTGAAAATTCTAATATCTTATGGACAAAATTTATAAGTGACAGAGATACTTAGACACGTAACGGCACTGGAATGTCTTTATTACAAATTCAATGAAACTGGAAAAAATAATGGATAAATTCAGCCTAGTCATCTTAGTAGAAAAATGTCTTGAACCTTTCTTGGGCTAAAACATGTGAATTAGATGCAGAAAATTCAAGCTACTATAAATGTATCTTAGTAAAAAAATAGTTTGAAGTACGAAAAGCAACACAGTTTTTATGTTTTCGCCTTTTCAAATCTGTTTAAAATAATGTTTTCAAAATCTGTTTTTCCGTTAATCAGCTGTTGCCCTTATACGAACGACAACTATCAGAAGTTGAGAAACTTGTGCGAGCTAAAGACTAACGAGGTCTTACCTTTTAACGTATGATTCCCAACGCAGAATTGGGAAAATTCATGATTAGTCTCATGAACAGTCTTCATTAGTGATCAACAATGCTATATGCGAATCAGAAGCTTATAGGAGATCTGTTCAGAAAATAAGGTCCAATGTTAAAATTTCGCGGGTTGCGTACCTATATTCGATTAGCAAGTTTCGAATTTTTTATGTTGCTCCATTCATCTCAAATATACTTTCACAGTTTCAGCTGTTTGACATGTTCATTTCAGTCGGCATGTCAAAAGTTTTGCATCTTTGCATTACATTTTGTGTAAAAACTGGAATAAAACTTTTTGTGAATAATAGAATTGAGTGTTTAATAACACTAAAGATGTTGACAATAGCAATTGTACTCTGAAAAATGTTCACAAGCGGTACAAGCTTTTCTAACGAATATTTCGTTACATTCATATATTCTTAATGTTACCTATAATATCAATAGTTCAATCACCACAATTTCGATCACCTTTATACTGTTTGAGTATATCATTTGCCCTTCTTGGATTTTTCTATTTAGTCTTAGAAATCAGTTTAATTATGTAATTTGTGATAATTATATGCATCTGATTGGAGGTTATATTTTTTTTTTTATTTATCTTATATTGGTTTTTATTCAGTCAATGATGAAATTTCGAGTCTTGTTAAGATTGCTAATTCACCAAATTATCTATTTCTTGATATATTTTTGGCTAGAATTGTTCTAAGAAGAAATTCTGCATCTTGGATTTTTTTAGGTTAGAAGATTCATTCCTTTTTATTCTCGTAATCTCAAGTCATCCTCTGAATACAGTGAGATCACAGAGTTTCTTCTAGATCACATCAGATTATCGTAGTGATATTTTTTCCTAAAAATTGAATTTGCTCTAAAAACACAGTTAGTGAAGTATCTACTTTGCATACCTCCTTCATCTTTGAATTGTTAGAGAAAATCAATATCTACGCTTAGTAAAATTTCAGATACCGGATAATTGGCATTTTATTTCTGGTAAACACAATTCTCGACCTACTTGTTGCGGCAGTGAGATTATCTTAATAATAGGACGTTTGAAGTGGACAGGAGAGTTGAAGTTGATTGCTTTGTGACATTCAGGCAGTACCATTCCAGGACAATTTCTCAGGTAAGCATTTATTTTCTGTATGATCTTTTTTTGGTCAAATTAATTTCTTTTTGAGAAATAAATGCGAACTTGAGAGAATTCGTTTCTCTGGCCTGATTTGTTCCTTAGTATTTGACTGATTCAATTCTATCCTCATATTCAGATTCATCCAAGTGAGAATACTCAATCAGTCCACTCTATCTGAATTAACTTCATTTTATAAGGTCAACCAGATATCATTCTTTCTGTTTATATGCACTTTTGCTTTGTTATTTCCCTGGCATATTTTTTGTTAGAAGGATTTGCCATCCTTCGTTGATTTAAATCAATAGCTTTTGTTTCTCATTTCCTTTCAAGTATACTGACAAGCTATTAATGATTGTGCCCATTGCTATTTGTATTCAATTTAGTAAATTACTTGTGATAGTTTCTTGGATTAGTGTTGAAATAGTTATTAATATCAAACTATTATTTCCTTTCATATTCTAGTTTTACATTCATTACCTTTTGATGTAACTGAATTTTCATTGGAATGTATTTTTGTTGAAATTCAGAATATAGTATTCAGATTTCGCATGATATCGAGAAAAGGTGTACTGGGTGAAGGACTGATACAAGCCGGAGGTTCCCTGTACAACATAATCAAAGAGGCACTCCAACGTGAGCTCTAAATCCATCTACAGCCAGAGCAGATGGTTACAAGTCTCTGCAGCCCTCTTCAAGACTAACCACTCATCAGCCACCCCAGGTATTCCCTACAGGGAGCTAAACAGAATCATGCAACAACCTTCCAACTGTAAATATTCTGAAATTTCTTTTTTTCTATTATTATATTATTTTTCATATTATATCACCATCTTTATATTTATATATTTTCGGCTTTTAGCCGATTGTAAAAAGGAAATAAAGTTGTAAATTTTTTTATATTTATTTTGCCTTCCGATCCGAGCTAGGTACAAGCTATATCGTTCTCTTTGGTTTTGCCTTTTGCAATCTGGCGCCCAAATATCAGAATTAGTCGAGTAAACTCATAGTTTATTTGATTATTAGTAAAATAATCAGTTATAGCCATTAATCAGACCTGTGTTGAACTTACTCACACCCTTCCGTATCAAACTGAGCAGCCTATCGGCAAAAAGTGTTGGCATCCCAAATTTTGAAATCTTAAATTTGCGTTTTAAAATTTGGAGGGTTATACTTTCACAGAAGATTGAGAAGATGTGAATAACGATGCTCACCCTGGATGCCCCAGCATATCAACAATCGATGAAAATGTTAAGAAAATGAAGAAAATCGTTATGGAGAATCGTCGAATTACTATTGGAGAAGTTCCTGAGGATGTCAGATTTATGTTGGCTCATGCCATGTAATTTTTTCGGAAATTTCGGGCAAGAAGTGTGTGGCAGTGAATTTGACCAAAAAAACATTCGCATGAGCATCGCTCAGGAATTGTTGAATGACGTTAACGGCCATTCAGTTATGCTTAAAAAGGGCGTTCTAATAAATGTCGAAGTTTTGGTCACTGTTTTCTTTTCGATTACTGCGGCGTAGTGTGTCAGTAGTTCTCATCACTTGGTCGTATAGTCAATATTAAGTATAACCCTGAAGTTATGCGCCGCTTGCGAGAAGCAATACGAAGAAAACCTCCAGTATTGTGAAAAGATAATTCATGTCTTCTGGCCAAGATAACTACGTTATCATGTATCAGCCACCGTATTCACCAGATTTTGCCTCCTTCAACTTTTTTACAGTGTACACCTCTATTCGATATTTTATTATTGAATTTACTACCAGAAATAAATCGAGTTAGTTGATACCTTGGAGTTCATACTTCAAAGCAAATACTATCACATTCTTTTTCTATGTAGGCGTTTCTCCTCTGTACTTGGAGTAGAGGTCCTGACTTGGGTTGTCCCCTTCCAGAATACGTATGCTCAATTAGGTAGCTTCATCTCATTTTATACACTTCCAGCAAGGTAAATGTTCCACTTTTTCAAGTATATATTTTCCAATTTCCTTCTCTCTTTGTGTAACTTTTTTGGAACACGTGGATATTTTGTTTTTTGTCGATATATTTTCAGATTTTTCTTAAAAATTCCATCATAAAACTGAAGTATTTTTTCTTGTTATTTTTTCTATCCATCAAAGCTTCGTCATACAATTTGTGATGGTTTGATTTTTTTTTTGATTCCGTAGCTTTTCTTGAAATCAAAGAATGTAAACTCTCTCAACTCAAAAATTGAACTCACAATGGCACAGGAAACCTAAGGGACTCTAGCCTTCTTGGATATTCTTGTGAAAAGACGTGAAGATGGTACATTGGGCCATAGATCGTACAGGCAGTTACCTGAACAAAAATTCTGACTACCAGCCACAACAATAGAGAAGGGTAATTAAAACGTTGATTGAGAGAACACGACTTATCTGTGAACCTCAGGGTCTGCCTGAGGAACTCAATTACATAAAAATGCTTTCGAAGGGAAAGGGTATAGCGGAGAAGATTTTTTGCTGATCATACGATCCAGGAAAGGAAAGGCCAAAGTAATCTCAGCTAGGCTGGTAAAAGAAAACGCTTTCATTACTTATGTTGAAAATGTTAGGGACCGGATTGGGAAAACCTTAGAGAAACACGACCTTAAACCAATATTTAGGCTAATGAGAACTATCATAGGAAGCCTAAGATAAGCTAAGGACCCCAAAGGACCTTTACCATTACTCAGGCTTTCCCGGATCCCTTATAGCTGCGGGTCGATCTACCTTGGAACCATAAAAATGTACCCATCTCTTTGATGGCTAATTTCCATTAGCCATCAAATAGCGGAAATCACAGCCTGGAACGCCCTGAGAGCTCAAACGAAATCATTAACACCTCAACAACACAGATCCATCACAAATCCACACTCCCAAGAAAACCGACCACAGCATAGAACTAGCCTATAGCAGGGTCTTAGTAAATTTTTAAAAACAAATTGTAAACTACTAACCCCAAAAAAGTGAATAAAGATTCATTCATTCATTAATTCTGAACAAAATAAAAATCATTGTCGTCTTGAACAAACCCATAAATCCATTATAGTTGAACATATTTTCAACGAAGAAGGCACTCAAATTATCTCATTCGAAGATACAGTAATACTAGATAAAACTCAAAATTACTATCCCAGAATATATAGAGAGGCAATAGAAATTCGAAAACATAAGGACAATTTCAATAGAACAGAGGAGGCAATGAACATCAATAAAAGCTGGCTACCTGTTTTTATAGGTACACAAACAAGATCAGGGGAACCAATCAAGAGTAACCAAGCCATGCCCGCCAATCATAGTATAAAATGAGATTCAAATACCAACAAGTACAAGCACAGTTGCTTCGTTGGGAACAACTAGAGTACTTATAACGCCTTGGGTCAATTGAATCATTGTTTGAGAAGAATTATATTTACAAGACTTCTTTACACAATGTAGATATAATTAAAAACACTTCAATTGAAATAATATTTAGAAAAACTCGAAGATATTCAACCGAGTTCTTATATGAAGAAACTGTCCTATTTAACATAAGGAAAATATATGCCTCCCCCATGCCCCGTCCCAGGTTGAGTGCCCTGAATTGAAATCTTTCCCACAAGGTTAATGTATGCAGAACATCCCATCTCATCTATCCATCCCTAAGGACCGGAACGGTCCTCAACTTACTGGTGAGCACTTCAGCAAGATTGACATTTGACCTTCATTGGTCTAAAGTCAGCCTCTAGGTTCTTTTGCTTTCTGATCTATTGAATTGCTTTATCATGACTTTCCCAACTGAATTATTGCATGGGGTTCTCAAAAACTAACCGGAGACGAGGGTCTTTTTAGTCGTGAGCGAGTGTTGGTTCTCTGTGAATCTGAAAATGAAATTGCTTTGAAGTCTGGTTGAGAAATTTTTATGCTTACCGGAGCTTACCAGACTCTCGGGGGTGGTCTTAGGTTCTGCTTCGTTGGCTTCCTGTGTTTGTCCCTCTCTCGGAATCTGAGGTCATTCCTGTTTTGTGCGTTATGTAGGTCACAATTTATGCCTATGAATGATTAATATGTACAATGAGTAAACCCATTAATATAATTTATCACACGCAGAATATACAAATGATGGCATGGCAAGCTATAAATATAACACGTTGCAGTTTGACTCACTACCAGAAATTCGTCACTTACCTTAATCATAAACTATACAATCAGCTATCTACACATATAAAAAATATCAATAGTCACAGCAAATTTGAGAAAGAAATAAAACTATTTATTAAAAACCATTATAATCAATTGAAAAATATCTTTGAAAACGACTGAATCAGAAACCTTTATCAGTGTATAGGTACTCTACCTACATATATCTCTACTCAGACTGTTTTCTAAAACTAAGCATTAGTACATTGGTATATACCTAAATCTTTTATGTTCAGATAAAATTTTGCAGCCTGAGGGGCACAACACAAGCTTAGCTTAGGTGACCTCAGGCTCCTAGAAATAGAATATTCTACAATTGTAAAGAGAGGTACATTATTATCCCATTCGTCATCACTATCCAACATAGACGTAGCAGAACTAGTTTGATGATTTGCTCCTTGATTCAGTGAACATTGTGAAGCTCCAATCCTCTCGTCTTCTGAATTCTCGTCAGAATCGAACTTTTGGGTTTCCATAACGTCTTCTTCACTTTTGCTACCTGAAATTTGTAGTTCATCATCACTAAGTGCTCCTTCCATGATTTTGTTTGCCGCATATTCCAATTCGGCTTAACTCAACACGTTCCTAGACATGGCTTCATGAAACGAACATTGATACCACTCAGTAAAATTGTCGACGAACATACAGTAACTCCGATAGAAACGATCTCACTTCGAATTCATCACGGGTTACACTGCCTTATGATAAGAGACGCAGCTACTAAGAATCAGGCATAGATCGTACTTGCGGAAATATCCGATATAGGCGAATCGTTCACGAGTCGTCGTAAATTTTACGAATGTTTAGTGTTCTAGGGTTAATTAGTGTCATAAGTATAGCAATAACTGTTCCTTTGATTCTCTTTTATTTTTCCTGAGAACAATCCTTTTCCATAGAAATATTTTGAGAAATCCGAGTGAAAATATAGAAGTTCTTTGAATAATCCATATTTTCTTCCATTTGCCTCGAAAATTCTTTCAGGCCTGAAATTCCTCGCTTCAAAAGTACAGAACAAATCTTTCAACATTCGAACTAACTTCAGGGCAGGCTGTTCCTGCTTCAATACACACTGCTGTGCCTGTCATCCACCACACATCCTGACCCGCAATGCTTGACATTCCGTGCACTTTTCAGCAGCAGTCGTCCGCTGTCACTGGCACCACATCCACCGCCGCTAATATCGACATGACAATGACAAAACATCGCCGGGGGTGTCAGACTCGGTCATCCCTAAACGAGAGAACACCAGAAGGCAAACGCATGTCCTTTGGTTCGCTTGATATATATATAACTGGATCGCCTCCTGTGACAAGTGGTAAGTGGGTTTTGAATTTGAAGAGGAAATTTGATTCCAGGGCGGGATTTTATAGGAGGGTGGAAAATAATTTAGTTGACTGTGACATGAAATGGAAAAATTTGAGTTTTCCGGATAGTTACCCTTGAAAGATTATTGACAAGGAACTCTATAATAGCAGGTCCTGAGTTTACCTGAACTGGAAGAGGATATTTGATTTCTGATTGTGATGTATCTATAAACTCAAAAACTACTCAACAGATTTAATTTCTTGAGAAAATCGGAGATCCGTCATAAATCACAGGAATGTAATTTTTGTTGAACAAAACTTCACAAAATCCTTAATTCCGTCTCTAACACAAGCGGATGGTTCAATTGTCACAACAGCCTTTCCACGGTCGGGAAAGGCACCACCCACTATTCCCACTCTAGAATCTACAATGCCAAAAATAACTTTTCCACAACGTCTCAATATCAGCTTAATATCATCGAGGCGTTTGGTCTTGATGAAGTGCCAGTCATCATACATGAAAGGTGTGCCTGTGAACTCGCACTACTATTTTGTAGACTTTTCAACCTGTCTTACAAGGAAAGGGTTTTTCCTTCTCGATGTGAAAAATCATCCATACCACTCTAGACCAGTCGCTTTGCTATCAGTGATATAAAAAATCATGGAAAAACCCGTTAAACAGCATATTCTTGAAAATTGGAAAGGCTTCAACATCTGGCTTTCGGAAACAAAGATCAACAGGCGACCTTCTATCGTATATCACCCATATTTGGAATAACGTCATCGAGAAACATGGATAGTCACGAGCTGTTGCGCACAATATTTATAAGGCCTTTGAGTGTGGCATGAGGGTTTGCTGGCCACTTTCGATGCTATGGCGTTCCAGAAAAAACGTTGCCTGCCTCCTGTGATTCAGTGCCTCACATTCACATAAGATGTGTAGAGCTATTTCCCTTCGATGCATAATCTGCAGCTAGGTCTCTGTTGTACAGATCCATTTTATTCAGGTGTCCTCTAAGCGGACAATGACCGGTTAGTAACCCTGTAATTATTCTGAGACGGTTCTTTTCTCAGACGGTTCCCTAATGAAGGTTCTACTGTGTTTCTTGCCAGGTACTTTTGTCCAGTACTCTGTGTGCTTCTTATTGGTCCATGTCCTAATCTACTTTCCTACCAATGATTTTGGTACCCCCAGAGCTTCAGTAAACTGAAGTTACCATTAACTTCTTCTGGAAGGTTTGGACATGAGTGATTATGCAGCAAACAATGTAGTTTCTTGGCGTTATTAGCTCTATGTAGTATTGAATCACAGCAGAAATACTCACAAAAGACCTCACACAGAATTTACGTGTATATAAGAATACTAATGAGTAGCACTTTTCAGTTCACACAAAAATATTCATTATTAGTATTTTTGGTGAGAGTGTGAGGACTGGCAAACGGCCCATCGGTAAAAGCGGAAGAAACTTAATATGCAAATGGTTTAAAGACTCAAGAAAGAGTGGAAGGCAGAGCAAAGACAAGAATCGCACTCAACCTCGGAGATAATACAACTGTACTCCAGGCAGAAGTTGCGGCCATTGAACACTGTATAGGGAAAATAATTAGGCAGAAGGCCAGAAATGAATCCATTGGCATTTTCTCCGATAGCCAGGTGGCAACTAAGGCGTTCAGCTCATTTCAATTATTCTCAAGACTGGTAGGAAGTTGTCTGAGGCAGTCAAAGAGCTGAGTATCTAAAATAGGGTTACTCTAGCTTGGGTACCCGGACATGAGTGTTACAAGGGCAATGAGGAGGCCAATGTTCTAGCCAGTAAAGTTGCATCTAGCCCAGAACCCTTCTGCGGGGTGTCGAAAGCATGTATGAAGACATCCATGAATTCATGAATGCAAGCCGAATCGATAGATAGGTGAAATAAGCTCCCATGAATGAGGCAGGCGAAAGAGTTCATGAAAAAACCATTGCCCAGATTCATAGAAGACCTGCTGAACCAAAACCGTAAGGTAGTAAGGGTAGTGGTGGGTCTACTAACGGGGCATAGCCGACTCAGGAAACGTATAAGCAACATGGGTCTGACAGAAGAAACCCAGGTTTTGTAAATGCAGATCAATAGCAATGCTGAGACAAGCATGATGCGGGAAGAGACACGCATGATGGGGCCATGGGCTAAATGTGTGCTTTTATTTCTTCTTTGATTCTTCTTCTTTCAATTCTCTCGAGAGTCAAGAGCTGTTGCGCGTGATATTCATAAGGCTATCGTGTGTGGCATGAGAGTTTGCTGACCATATTCTATGCTATGGCATTCCTGATCCTGGAAGAACATTCCTTGCTAGTGGCCGTCGATGGATACCTCTCGAATACTTTTACCATCAAAGCTGATGTTCTCCAGGGATCCATATTGTCTCCAACCATCTTTATGTTGCATATTGACGAATAATTAGAAACCACCAAGAATCCATTATATTGGTTTGCTGACGAAAACACTCTTGTCTTGCCATTTCATTCCTATACATCCTATACAAATGCAAATCTTCACCGGTAGCAGAAGGTTGAATATCTTAATAGAGATATAGAGGTGATTTTGAATTGGGGTGATGGTAACCTGGTTCAATTCAATGCTACAAAAACCCAGGCATCGGTTTTCTGCAGAAAAATAAATGTCTCCAAACCGAATATAATAATGACAGTTACGCTTTCTGCTTCCATAAGTTTGTTGGGAGTTAGAAAGGAGACCAATATGTCTTGACACATTTTTGTGTCGCTGAAATGAACCTTTTTCCTGAAGTACGAAAAATCACTCACTACCTAATCCCCATATAAACATGTGCTAAAGTACAATTGAAAAAAATATTTTCATGAGAAGAAAATGTTCCTGGAGCAAAACTAAAATTTTCAACTGTAAAGGATAACAATGTTGTAACATGAAAACGTTTGTTCGCATGCTGTAATTTAAAAGTAAATGGAAAATAAAGAGAATTGATAGACAGGTTAGTACCTATACAGACTCTAGTAAAAGAGTAGTGATAGATTCAAACTGTAGTAATAGGAATTAAAAATAATTTAAAAATTTCAGATTTATTTCCGAGTGAAATATGAATCAAATATAGATAATAATGAAATAAATTCAATTAAAAATAATAAACGAATATGATTTGATAAACGATTGAGTTTATATCTCATTCTAATGAATGGTTATTAACTATGAAAAATTTACTATTCGAATTTACAGTTCAAAGCAATGCATTCTTTCAGGCTATATAAGTCAAAAATTAAAAAATGGATAAGCAGTCAAATCGCAATTATATTCACCAAAACATCGACCCCAAAAATAATAATGGCATTTTGCTTGTGAATGAGGCAGTATTTATATGTGTGTATACATGAGTATGTATGAATGTGTGGGAGTAATCTCACTTCTTATTTACCTAAGTGTACTATAATTTAACTAATTTATATGCCAAAACGTTATTCCCCTTTCACTCAAATCATCAGAGAATTACACTCATTGTAGCCATGCGCGGATATATTTCCTTATGGCTTTTCTTATGTTTGTTTCTTCACATATGATTTCTGTTATAATCTGTACTAACTCAAGGTTGTTAATGAATAAACATATTTTTTTTCACCGTAGTGTGCGCTGGTCAGGCCCTATCCCTCGAAGCCCCGATACATTCGGGAGGGCGCGCCAGCATCATCAACCAATGACCACTCCCCACACCGTGGGGTCAGTAATCATTGGGTCCGAGAATCATGTGCCCTGAGCAAACCCAGTGAGCCAAGAATGACAGCCTTCTGCATCTGTGCAGCTAAGATTTCTGCCTTGATGCGGTAAGCCGGTATGATCTTAAGATTCGAGAGTAGAAAGGACATCATTGCACCAATGACTCCAATAATCAGAACAACCATCTTGACAGAGTGATCTGGATAGAGTCTGCGAGGCTCTCGTTTCGCCAGGAGCTGAAAACTCCACGACAAATATCGTTTTGCTCTGATCGAGAAGGACCACATCAGGCTTATT
>WOGN01003981.1:0-14629 GCA_015342105.1 Leptinotarsa texana
TTTGGGTTCTATGACCAAATTCCTTTCAGATTTTATACTGCTCTCAAATTATTCTCTTTTCTGCTCGTTTAGTTTTGCCCTGAATGGAAATGATTGAGCCTCGTTCATCATTTACTCTTCCAGTGGCGTACTGCAATTATTTCACTGATTAATATTTATGATTGATACGATATAACCGACTCGCAATTTCCACCTGATAATGTAGAAGAACAAATTGATGATGAATGATTCATGACAGGAAAAAAAATAATGCAACACACAATTTTTACACAGCTGAGAATTTTTTGTGGAGTGATTTCGGCTCATTCTTCCAACCCACTAAAAATTTGGGGAACTACAGTGATGTGACAGACTCCTACAAATTCATCTGAAAACTCTTGCTAGGACTAATGCTTTGGGTGTTGGGTCTGTTCCAGGTAAAGAGGAAGAGAGACAGATGTTCCAACAAATGCAGGCTATGGCTCAAAAGCAGGTGCTTATTATTCATTTGTTTTTTATCACTCGTGTCATTGGGTCCTCGATTTTACCAAAATTATTTGAACGTTGAAAATTTGAAGCAGAACCATGAGTTTATTTGCCGTATGGCAAATATTTTGAAAAAGAACGTGTATTGTTTTATAGATTTGTGAACTTTGTCTGTTCGAAACTGAGACAAATTTAGTTGCAATGTTTTAATGCGTTATTTTCTATCGATATCAAACAGAATACAGTGCGCCTTCTGTAATCAATTCACCTTGATCTTCCTAAGCTCGGAAAATGCCCACCAAAATGCATAATTTATTTTTTGCGAAACTTACACAATCCCCTATCTTAACTTCTCGACGGAAGAAGTTATCAAGTTCGGATATAATTTACGCAAAAAAGGTGTAATTTTCTGTACTTTTTAATGAAATAAATATAGTTTAAAAAACTCAAAAACATGCTTCAAACTATATTTATCTTATCTTAACTTTGGGATCAATCATCCGTATATTGTTTATAAAAATGATTATTGATATTTTCTGATTCCGGAGAGGGAGCCTGAAAATCAGCCTCTAAGCAGCCAATGCGCAAAGGAGGATTATAAATAAGGCAGCAGGCGCACGTGTTATTAAAAAAAATACTTCTTTTAAATGAAGAAATACATGTAAAGTGAGTTCGAATTATATCCGGCGTCATCTGCCCACGAATATATCAAACAATAATGTCGATATATCAAGGAGGTTACGTACAGCGCCATCTGCTCGCGAATAGATCAGGCAATAATGTCAATAATTCTGTCAAATATAGGTCCCGAGCTTGAGAGTTAAAAAAAACAAACGAACATACATACGTAAATACAGGTAAAGCTAATAAAAGCGTGTTAATAATCAATAGTTTCATCAATCGTCGTCGGGATGGCGCTACCAACTTTTTTGAAGTTATAAATTCTCATGAGAGGGCAAACCGCTCGTTAACTAACGCGTAACGTCCCCAGTCTGCCTTGACTTCCCTTTCTCTCACGCATACGTCAGCGGAAGGCAGGCTCCTCCTGGTCGGAAAGAAGCTCAGTGTACAGTGTACAGTAGTATTGACAGTATTATAAAAATCTAACCAGCAAGCACATGATATTCTTTTATTGTGCGAAACGTGGCTTAAAAATAATGATAATAATTTCGTGTATGTACATTATCAGTATCATTATTTAATCTTATGAAAGTAACAATTGGTTTATGGTAGCTATGATATAAAATAAACAATAGAAGATTTTACTGATAAATAACTATTTCTTACATTATCATATCAATATACATTAAATTTAAATAACAACCTAATCTTTTCTCAAGTCAAACAATTCAATATCAAATATAATATCAACTTAGGTTAGTTTGAGTTATCACTTCTGTCAGGTGTCCGGAGATGCACACATTCTTTTTTAACTGAGCAAAAAGGAAGCCAACAAAACGTGACATCGTATGACATTATAATATTTGTGACGTAAAATATTCAATTATGGAATACAAAAAGTCAGTACATATACTTTTTCGAAAGATTTGCGGCGCTACTTTCTGTTCAAAATCTCGACTTTTTCTATTCGTGAAAATTCAGTTGAAATGGGAAATAATTTGCTCATGTTTACAGACTTCAATGATATCGTTCTTTTTCTTATCTGTCAGTTCACCTTCATTTATACAGTGTGAACGTGAATAGTCCCCCCTCTTAACTTTCGACCGGGTTAAAATTTCAAACTGGAACAAAATAAAACCAAAATCATTTCTAGTACTTTTTGATAAAAAGCAAATGGTTCGACATCACTTACCGCCATGAGGGCGCTATTAACTTTTCTAAATTGATTATCTATGCAATTCACACTTCTTTATGCGCTATACACTTTTTTGATTCTCGATAACCGGTTACGGAGTTATTGATGTTCAAATTTGGAACTAGCAATTTCGTAATTTTCCCACCTTATATCAGATTTTCTGATATGGATGTTCATTGGAAAGTGAAGTAAATCAGTAACATCTTGTACAGTAGATAAATGTTCATTTCAATTTTATTTATACCTCTTCATTATCTATTTCAAACATGAGAAAATAATTGGAGCAAATATTCAAAATGTTCTGCCATATTTTAGAGTTCATTTTCAACATTTTGGAATGTCTCTGGGTTAATGCTAGCATAAGTTTCAGTAATTCTGTATATAATTTTCCGTATTGTCCCAGGTTGTGTGACATAAACTTCCGATTTGATACGCCCCCATGAGAAATAATCGAGAAGAGACAAATTCAGTTACCGAGAAGACCATTCCAATTGATCGGGCCTACCGATCCACATGCCTGAATATGTTTGATGTAATCAATCCCTCGCAGACCTTAATGGATATGTGGGTGCACTATCTTGCTGAAAAACAACTGGATTTTCATATTCATTCAGAATGTTGGCCACAATCTCCTCAATCCATGGATGAATCAGGTTCTGAAGAGTTTCTGAATACAAATCAACAGTTAGATTTTTCTCTAGATATACAGTGCATTTTTTCAATGTTTCCCCCTTTAGTTTTTGAACGGGTTGACTTAAAATAATAAATTTGGGATGATGAAATTTATTGCAGAAATACTTTATTTTTAAGTGAAACGATAGATGAAAATCTCAAGATGGCGACTGGGCGCCACCTGGGAAAAAAATTAAATGGAAAGGGGGTCTTGTGACACATCTTTTTGATGCTTCTGAACAATGCCTCACAACCCTAGAATATAATGTCAATATCTTCAACTGGCGAAACTTTTAATAATTACCTGAATACATCGACATTCAACTACATAATATGAGGTCATTTCAGAAGATGCTCGAAATGGTTGTCTTCAACTTCTTGACATATGAACAGCCTATCCGATATTTTACGGCGAAATTTTCGAACACAGTAACGTTACTATCTTTACAAATATTTATTATTTTCTGCCGTATATCCAATGTTTGAGGCTGGTTTAGTTTCGTACACCTTTTGCTTCAAATAGCCCAATGAAAAAAATTCAAAGGTGCCAAATCTTGCAAGCGGGCTGGTCATTCTGTAGGACCTCGACGGCAAATTCAACGGCCAGGAAAAGTAGTATCCAAATACTCTCTTACTTGTCTGGAGTGATGTGGTGATGCTCCACCTTGTTGGACTACAATACCATATCGAATTCATAAGGATTCGCTTAGATGATTTCAGTAATGAGAGGGTGAACAGTATTTTCCAGCATATTCAAATACAGTTCTCCTGTTGAATTTCGATCAATAAATAGAGGTCCTACAGTATGGTTTCCCAATATTTCTGCCCAAACGTTAATTTTTTCTAGATATTGGGTATATGTTTCCCGGAAAACGTGAGGGTTCGTGTCATTCCAATAACGGCAAGTTTGTCTGTGAACATTGCCATTTAAAAAAAATGACATTCGTCACGATTTAAAATCAACAAAACTGCATTTTTTGTCAGGCATCTTTATTTATCTCATATCATATTTTCAGTTCATCGGGATGACAGTCATGTCTTTTGATGTATTTCCTGACAGTGGTTGTTAAGATATCATTCACGAACAACTATTTTTCTGGGCTGCAGGCTGTTATTAAACAATGTTCTGTTTCTCGTTTGAGATAGATTTTCTTTCACCACCTTCAGGTTTGGCAACACTTCCAGTTGTGTGAATGTTTTGAACGGCGGATCGGATTCTACTCAATTCAGTTCATTTATTACTTTTCTGCCGTAAAAATATGTTAGATTTGTCAGCATACAAATAGATAAAAATTGTTCATTCATACAAATCCTGCAATGAAGAGAGTACTCGACCACTGTGTGAACCGGCGGTTCGAATCACAAGCCGGACGATCAATTTTCACTTCCTATTGTTCAACCCGTGTTAGGAATCACACGTTAAAAGGTAAGTCCTCGATAGTCCTTACCTCGCACAAGTTCAGACTTTTGAGAGTTGTCGTTCGTTGGGATGCGACAGCTGGTTAACGGAAAATCAGAAACAGATACACTATACTCATAAATATGGAATTAGAAAATATACACATAATATAAATTTTTACACTTATGTACATATAGACATATATACATACACAAATGTACATGAAGTTTTAATAATCAATCAACTGTTGATATCGAATTATTGGTCAAGAGAGTTCTCACATTTTCAAAAATTTGTTGATAGAACTGTCTCTTATAATCCTCGGCAGTAGGTTATAGTAGAAACTTCCAACCCATTCTGGTAACCGCTTATAAGATAGATTTCGAGAACTTTTTGGGTTATTGTGATTTCTTGTCAAATAACTGTCAATATCCGAATTTCTTTTCGATATTATAAACATACAATAGTAGTTTCTATAAATACAGTCCCAGTACAATAAGTATGTGGTTCTCCTCAAAGGCTGATCTACACAATTCTTCATATTCTAGATCAAAACTCATTCGTTCAATTCTCTTTTGAATAATGAAATTCCAGCTACATTCTGGATTATTAGGAAATTTTGCATTGAATACTCTTTCTGCCTAAAGGTCAGCATCAATAAGGATTTCTTCTGTTTTTTTCTCAATAGATCTGGTGCGAATCATTTTCGAAAATAGAAACGAAATGAAATATGCTAAATTCTCGATATCAATGGTTTTGGTCGACTTTGAGAATCATAATTTTTGCTAGTCTCCAATTCACAAACCAATAACTCCATAACCGGTTATCTAAATTCAAAACACTGAAGTTCCATGTAGAGAGAATTGAACTACCTTTCAAAGGAAGGATCAAAAGACCCCCCTTTCTATTAAAAAAAATTATAGCGCCCTTCTACGGCGAGTCGATATTGGATTCTTGTCAAAAAGTACTTTATTCAAATTTTGTTCGACTTTGATGTTTTCCTGTGAAAAATTTAGTAAGGATCGAAAGGTAGCCGGCCGGTTCGACGTGGGTGCTTTGTTCACTCACTTAAATTGACCGCCCAGTTTGTCGGTGGTTCAAGCCCCAGCCCACGTCTGCACTGTATATCAAACTATAAATAGGTAGTCATACAGTTTATTTCCCAGAACATTGTATTGTGAGTCAAGAAAATTCATGACCATGTTGAAAAAAGTATTACTTTTTTTTATCGGCATTATATTTTACAGCTTCCACAACTCATAGCAATTTTTCATCGCTCACTGATACCATCAGAATCCAATAAGGAAGAAACCGTGTCTAATTCCCATGATATTGAATTCCAGGAATGCGATTAATATTATTGGTCGACAAGATGTCCTTTGAAATGTTTGTGACGTTCAAAACAATTTTGCTCAATTGAAATATATTTCGGTTGATGGATTTGATTCGAGAAATTATTCGAGATGATTGAACTGTATGAAATTGAAACTCTTGAAATATTTTGCAAAGTCTCTGTTGATATTCTGATAAGAGACATGATTGGAACCACTTTGAAGTATCTTGAGGAAAGATTGCTGGTTTTGAATCGGAAGCCATTAGGTATATTTATTTTTCTGCAGGTTATTATTCTTATAAGGTCACTGAGGAAATAATTTTACAGAAATCAACTCTATGTTTAGAACTGATTCCCGATTATACTTCCATTTTCATTGGATTAATTCAGAAATATTTCTCGAAGAATAAAGCGAAAATTTGTAGATTACAGTCTTTGTACATCATATCATTCAAAAATTAATTTGAAGTAATGATAGCGAAAATGATATATCGATATATTTTTGCTCTTCATTTAGAAAATTATAAATTCTCTTCGTATTTGACTCATATCTACGTGAGTTGAAACGGCAATTTCAGTCTGAGACCATTGTGGACCTGAACCTTTTATGTTTGATAGCAACTTTCCAATTACAACTCTCAGTTACTCTGTTTCATTGAAGAAAAAACACAGAAAATACCTAGTACTTCAATATTGAGGTCTGTGTTCCGTCTTTTTACCAGTTTTTTCTAGTTTTTGTTATCTTGAATTCATATCAGAATTTTTCGAAGATTCATAATGAACGCGTATCTGTGAGTATGTCTTTTGTTAACTCCAATATTTTTCATCGAACCTTGAGAATCTGTCCAGTTATCTCAACATTTTTTCGACATTCAATTTCGGTCCTGTTCTGACAAATTCAGTTTCTGACAAATATCAAGTATTCTTCACGACTTCTGAGAGTGCCGGCATTCATCTGCAACTGTGGTGGAATTTAACATTAGAATTATTTTTGTGAGCAGACATATGAGTAACTCTATGTCTCTTCAGCTTTTTGCCTTGCTCCCACTGTTTAGTTTTGTTCATCATCTAGATTTCCACATCTCGATCTATCTTTACCACGCTCTGTTATAAATACTATTGTCACTGTCTCTTATACTAGTTTTTTCTCCTTAACTGATCCTCTCTATTTCTCTCTCTGTCTCTTACTCTACGTCTTTGGGACCGTTTTTCCTTTTCCAAAAAATACAGAAAATTTCACCAGAAAAAGATAAAAAAATATTGAATTATCATGATGGATAGCCTCCCATTATGATAAAAATATTAGGAAACAAAAATTGTATTGATGGAAATTGGAGAAATGATGGAGGATGTGAAGTATTTTTTTCAATGACAGGTAATATTTTTTGACAGAATGAAGAAAGTTCCATCATCAAATTTGCCTGAATTTTATTACCAAATTGGAAACCGTACAGGAAAGATAGGACCTGAATAATTAACCTTTTCTGTCGTCAGAATAAATCTGAAAGTCAAGTCTAAGACCAAAAGTTACATCACAGCATGCTGAAATGGTGTTACAGCTCCAAATGTTTCGAATGTCGTCTAAAAAAAATAAACATATCAAAATTCATCAGTCGTACTTTTTAGAATTCACTAGAACCTTTCTATTTATTCGGTTATTCTGATCATTGGGATGTATTCATCTCAAAATCATACCAGTTTTGCGTAATTTGGCCATACAAAAACAGAAAAGTGAAATGCATAATCTTTTGCACTGAATTATTTTCAGATAAACAAATGAAGTGGATAAGATATTATGAAAAAATATTTCATCAATGAATTTTCGGAGAAATAGCTAATACATATGAACCTTATTCGTATAGTTGTTCATAGTGATGTGAAAATACATCTGAAAGTTATGAATCCGTTTGGAAGGCTTCATTCCAGATTCACTAAAATATCGTCATCCTGGCTAGATATAATCCAGAATCAAAGATTCTGTGGAACTCAAGCTTCCTCAAGTTTTATGCTTGAGAAAGTTATTGTATAGCGAAACACATGTCGCGGTTTATAGTGAAAATCATATTATAAACTGTATTGATTGGTTTTTCAACTCTGAAATTCATAGAATTCATGAACTCTTATAATTGGAATCGTTCAAATAAAATCATTTTGCTCAGAATATGCAAAAATTAATAAAATAATGAAAATCGAGGACTCGATGAATGGCTAGTGTACGTGAGAGTATGTGTGACCGTGGTAATCGTTCATATATCATCTGGCACATGATCAAGATACCATGAGAGTTGGTGTACCTAGACAAATCTTCAAATCGTGAAATGAAACGTTCTGGACACACCAGCTTCCAAAATTCATTCAGCATGTTCGTTGTTATCATTTCGTAAATTTGTGGCAAGAACCTTTTTATATTTCTTTCTATCGCCGAATCGAAGCACCACGGGATTTTCATCAACACCAGGTGGAAAAAAAATGTTCTCGTCAAAGGATATCAAGATTCAGGCTCTCGCGGACCTCTTTTAGAGCTGCTTGTTTCACCAGTGTGAATGGCTGGCATCTTCAGAGATCAATGTTATCGCTTACAAAAAAAAAGATGCAAGAAACGCTTTTAGACACAGATGAATCACTTGCGGGCTATTCTGCCTGCAACTTCATTGTTTCCTTCTTCGGGTTGAAATTGTTGCCATGTTCGTTAATCTCAATTGCCTCACGAACTAACCAGTCTCTCGAGTTAACAAGACATTGGGTGTTCTCGAACTAACCCTTATGCTAATCAAACGCAATCGACAAGGGATAGAAAATACCCCAAATCGAACACAGTCGCTCACTGTATTTCATTATCCTGTAGTATTGACATAACCAAGCGTTAGCACAAGGATTGCTGAGCATGAAAGAGACTGCAGACTGAAACATGAAGAAATCAGCTCTCGAAGAGCACCCGTTTGAAACGGAATCTCCAAACCATCTGAGCAGATCAGACCAGTAGAACAAAACCCGTACGTATTTGATCAGGAGTAGCTCCTTTTATGTCCGGTCATTCATAAATTTGACTTGTTTCCACGTGCCAATGAATGTCAGTGCCTGATTACATGGAATTGAGGTCATGGGTGTAGAAATTCGGATATGAAGGGGTTGTCACAGAATAATCTCGGTTGACAACCTTTCGCGAAACTGTTTAGTTTCTGAATCACTGGATGAACTACTAATGGCAACCAACAATCTGACAATTGCTGCTGGTGAATTTACCGCCAAGCACCGACTATGGACCAGAGCCGCTAATCGAAACAGCAAAGCACTCTATGCGTATGCCAATAGGGGTGAATATCCTGTGTTGGGGACGGATGAGCATACGTTCTGGACATTACGATCCCAAGAAACGTCTCCGTGACTAGCGAACTCTACGTTCTGTCGGAAATGGATTCTGAACATAATCCAACTATCCTTGTTCTGGGCGATGATCCTCCAGGTAACTCGATGAGGCGGTTGAGCACGTCGAGCTCTCAGTGAAAGATGCATTCAGAGCGGCCACTTTCAGGGAGGAGCGCCCGCTGAAGAGCTTTAATGAGTTTTCCGCGAGAATTAGGTATTTTATACGTGAAAGGAACCGCCTGAGAAGGCGAAGTAAAACGGGCAATCATTGACTTCTGGAAGGGAAGGTGGCAAAAGCTTTTGGAGTCCATTGGAAGTAGCTTTGGCGGATCACCCGTAGGCTGAAGGCAAAGAAGACTGATTTCTCACCCATTCACGAAGAGCGCGGAGTGTGCGACTCCCTCGTCGACAAAGCTTTGGCCATTACCAACGCAATGGATCGTCAGGTCAGGCTTGAAGTTGACGATTACGATGACATCGCCGCGAAATTCTGCTGGAAAATCGAGTTCATTGTATCCTCAGGGAATATCCTCAGGACAATATCCGTCCAGTTTCTGTAGAAAAACTGAAGGAATATATTAAAGCCCCAAAGGCCAAGAAGTCTCCAAAGGTCGACGAGCTATGCCTGCTTTGGGGCTTCATTTAGTAGTTCGAGTCATTCCTAAGAAGCACGAGCTTTCAGGTCAGAATTGAGGACTCTGTGTCAGATAGCACAAATATCCTTGCTGGAGTTTCACAGGAGGCCGTCAGAGTTGAGGACTTTCTGTTAAACAGCAGAAATATCCTTGCTGGAGTTCCACAGGAGGCTATGCTCCTTATACACCAGTGATCTTTTCAGATCCGTAGGTGTGAAAGTATCTCTGTACGGCGACGATAAGGCTCTCCTCGTCTCCCCCATGAATCATGAGCTCGGAGTCCTTATATGCAACCGCGCATTGGACGACCTCAATTTCAGACAACAACCATGAAAAAAAAATTGTTCTCCGGTCAAGAAGGTAAGATTTCTAGAAGGGAAATCGACTGATAAACCGCTGGCAATCCTGGATGCGGCACATCGAAAACGTGAGAGTAGATTACAATTATGTACCCACTGATCCATCGAAAGTCCAAACTCGACTTCAAAACCAAGTTTTTCATGTTCACGTCTGCCATCATCTATGCTTCAGGAATCTGGAGACGAACAGCTCCAGCTCCGGCTCCTAATTAGAGAGATTATAAAACAAAATAATACGGATGAAAGTGAATGCACCGTGGTTCATGCGGAATGAAGCCATCCGCAGGTATTCGCAGCTATTTTCCATTCAGCATTCCATTGAGTCAAGGAATCGGCGAGTTCTCAATAATGCGTAAACTCACAAAAACCCTTTAATTGGGGAAGCTTTGAATTATGCTGTAAACGACCCCTCCATATATAGGAGGCGCCAATATATTCTGCCTCTTGGACATTTCGAAGACCTCCGACTGTGTCTGGCATGAAGGCCTTCTTGACACACTTCTCGAGTTTAGCCTGTAGATCGGGTCCTTCCTAAGAAGCAAGGTCTTTCAGGTCAGAGTTCAGATAGCAGGAATATCCTTGCTGAAGTTCCCTCAAATTCTTCGGTAATGGGTGAATGAATTTTTCACCAAATACATCAGCTAGGTAGGGGTACACCACGATGATCGGTGAGGATGTCTTAGGACGTTCTCACCGTCAAAAGTGAGATGTGTCTCGTTTGTTCTCTTGACGAGCAACACGTTCAAAAGGTTAGAGAGCTAAGCTCGATTCTGAAAGAAGTTACGATGGCAAGTGAAGCGCGCAAGTGAATTTCTAATCTTGAAAGTGACAACACGGACCATTGAAGATTTTAGCCATGCACGCCTGCGAAACGTCAGGAAATAATTCCAATAGACGACGATCTAAAAACTGAAATCAACAAATCGAAATAAAGTTTTAAAATTTCTATGTAAATGGTTTAGAAATTCATTGAAATATCATTGGCTATATTTGAACGTGTATTCGGAAGTACTCAACTGCTCTATTACTGGAAAGTGATATTAATCAAGCTGTCTTGAACAATTTTTATAAGTAGCATTGCTCACTGATTCTTCACTATGAATTGTGAGAAAGATCAAGTCAGTTGTATACGCATTACTTCATGTGAAACTTTCTGAATATCATTTAATTCGTAATAATATAAATTGGAAAAACAGCGCTTTCTACTCTTGTACGGAATAAAAAATTACTCGAATTAAAAAATTTTTAGCTTCCCCCCTATCCGCACGCTTGGATTTTAATGAAATATCATCATTTTTTTCAAAATATATAAATTCTGACAATTTCATCTAAGTAAAAATAGAACTATTTCTGGCGTAGAATAAAAGAAATAATCTAACAAAAACACTGTTTAACACACTGGAAAATAATCACTATCACCAATACGCTTCACAACAACGCTTCTAGAGGAAGTAAACAATACCAAATACTTCATATCAAACAAAAAGTACCAATAATACGGGATGTTCTCCTCTACAGTATCCTTCTCTCACTTTTTCGGTCGTCTTCTCTCCTTCACCAGTTCGCCATTCGTCTTATTGATAACTTTATTTGAGAATGTTTCTTTCATTTTTCCAAATACGTTTCTATCTGTCATCAATTGTTATCTCTAGATCATGTTTTCTAGTTTCAGTTCTGACAGCTCTCAAAAATAAATGCACTCTTTTTCTTTTATATGCTTGCATATCATAATAACGGATTACTTCTCAAAACTTGTTTTACTCTCTGCACTATCATATTCATGGTAAAATAATTTGGGATGTCTTCAAATTGTTTGCCTAGAGTACTAGATCGCTAGTGCTCTAGGACTTTGTTATTTTGATCAAATGTCTCAAAAATGGACAGTGCCCAGAGAGTCGTTCTAGTTCATTTTGTGTATATTTGCAAGTATAATTTCAAAAAGAATATTTTATGTTTTTTATTGACCAATTTACAGATCTGGTCCCACAGCTGGTTTAGTATACATATATGATGTCGAGCATACTCATCGAATTTTTCATTATCTGTCATACTTGAGTGTCCTCGCTTCCGGTATAAAATCAATTTATTTCGACTTACCACCTTTTTTCTGATCAGTCTAGGTGCCACTTTGCAGTTCATGGATATTTCGAGTGTCATGTGGCTATCTACGTCAATATTAACCTGCTTATTCCATTGGGGTCTCAAATAAATCATTCATGAACATTGCAAGACTGTATTTACTTCCGCCTGGAAGTCGAAATGTATTGACGAGGCAATTGCTGTAACGTAAAAGTTCGGCCGCACAATATATTCCAGCTTTCTTTTTATTTTCAGCTTCTGATCCGTTTTCACACCAGACATTTAGGCCAAGCATGTACATGGGATGTCATGGTGTCATGTAGTTCCTCCACATGCTACAAAATATCAATCTTTTCTAATCCCTTGTATCTCTAGGTGAGTTTCCACTTTTAAATTGGATCACTCTTTCATTTCTCGTTATTATACGAGGTGGTGTCAGGCTACTGATGGTTTGGTTTTCATTCCCAAACAAGCCAGTTTTTGCATGCTATTTAGGAAAAGCATATGTTATAATGAGTTCAACCACACTTAGGTATAGCCAATACAACCTCTCGTCTTTCCATAGGTACATTTGCCCAGCATCAGTGCTACTCTGCCATGTTCTTGTTTCATCTAAATACTGTTTCGTAGTCATTTTAGGTTAGGGTCTTGTATGACTTCAAAATACTCAGCCTACCTCACTTCGAAGTTGTGGAAGTCCTACCCTCTCTATCTTTCTCTCTTGGTGAATACAGCTATTGGTGCACAAACTCGCTTTCAATTACGTCTTAGCACTATACAAAATCAAATATTCCGTTACAGGTCAGGTTTTACATTTGAAATTCATGCTCTGAGACTACAATTCGAATGATAGGGTAGTAAGTTCAGGAAAAAATCTTGCCTTATTGTCATTTGACTTGGTAGAAAGCGATTTGAAGGTGTTTCGATTCGGTCGGTACTCTTGGTAATGTGTCAAACCGATGGTGGTGGTAAAGCGATGAACAGCCGGCAGCCAGCCATCTGACAGCTCCTTCATTCCCTCTGCAGGAGTTGCAAGCCGCAAACGAAACCTTGCGCACCCTTCAAACCCAACTGGAGCTGGTTCCCTCGCCCTCTAGTAGCACCATCAAAGTACTGCTCGACACGAAAGACGCTCGGATCGCGACTCTCGAACGCGAGGTGTCGCTGCTAGAGAGCGAGGTAGAGCGGCTGACGCCAGCGCCACCGCCCCCGCCTGCCGCTGCGACCCCCTTCAAGCGCCAAGTAAGTTTTCTGTTGAACGACGTGCAAATCGGCAAAGACGGATCTGTTATCAGACTGTAACTAGGTACAGAGACTAAGACTCTATGGCCGCTTAAGTTCAGTTTTACCACCTCACTATCGCTTTTACCCCGCATGGATAGTGCATGCTACTGCTCGTCTGTGCAGCTCGACGAGTTCCGGGTGGAGATCCAACGCAGGGACCAGGAGATCCTCGCCATGGGCGCCAAGATGAAGACGCTCGAGGAGCAGCACCAGGACTACCAGCGACACATCGCCGTACTCAAAGAGTCATTGTGCGCGAAGGAGGAGCACTACAACATGCTGCAGACCGACGTGGAGGAGCTGAAACAGCGCCTGGAGGAGAAGAACAGACACATCGAGAAGAAGACGCAGCAGTTCCAGCAGGAGAGAGGACGAGCGGCAGCGGAGATTGCCGAGATGAGGGAGCATATGGACATAAAGGATAGAAAGATCAATGTTCTACAAAGAAAGGTAACTATATTTATATGTATATTACCCTCGAAAACTTTTTTTTACAATTTTTGAGTATAGTAATGAAGAAAATCATGTATCATTATTGATTGAGGATAGGCCGTTTTAGGTATTGTTGTATATGAAATATGACGCCTATGGATTTTTACCTCTGGACAAGGTTGAACTTCGCGTTTTTCAACATTTGAAAGCTACTAGTGAACAATTTCTTTCTGTTTTAACGCCGCGTCATCCAAAGCCTACTTGATTAACGTGGGCGTTTCAAAGTCTAAATGAAAAAACCTAAAACCTCTGTATTTCAAAGATGACTCTAGGAAAACGTCAAGTGTGCTACAGGTTTGGAAAGGTAATTATGAGCTCTACTGAAATATGCAGAAATATATAGGGTGTCTCGTTGAAAATAAATAGTCTTCCAGCGATAACTATTGATATCTCATTTGGAAAAATTAGTTATTTCACACCATTGAGTTCTACTTAAAGAGTGTTTTGGAAATATTGTAATAAAAACAAAAAAATAGCTACAGCAATTTTTCGAAAATGCACAGTTTAGTAAAACATGCTGTTACTCTGAAACGATAATTAATATATGCCTGAAAACATCAACTGTACCATCACTATGGAAAATGTCGAATGTCTGCCCAATTTTCAAAAAAAGAGATAAAAGTGAGATAAAAAATTACAAACCAATTTCTATTATATGCAACTTTTGTAAAGTGTTTGAGATGCTTCTTGAGAAGACAATCTATTGTCATGTCAGCAACATTATTAGTC
>WOGN01003982.1:0-12523 GCA_015342105.1 Leptinotarsa texana
GAAGTCCGAACTAGTGAAACTCTCCTAAATATGTTTGAAGGTGGTTGACAATGTTTTGTGGTACATTTCATCAGTTCGTCGTGAAGTAACTTGGTTGTGGAATCTTTTAACTTTATATTTTTAATTTTCTTTAAAATTTTTTTTAATGTTTTCAGCTCGTGTTAATAGTTAATTTTTTTGGGTTTTTGGTTGCTGCTTGTATGTTGTTTCATTGTAATTTCAGTTTTTTCTTAATAAAATTGTTATTTCAGCTGATCTTGTTAATTTTTTACAGATTTTTTTTATGGATTTCAAATCAATTTATATCATAGTAGACAATGGAAGTCCGAACTGATGAAATGCTTTTCTAAATATATACCCCTTTCACTTCAATCGTGGGGTTGTTCCAAACCTCATCAAACAATGGTGTTTTTACTAAAACATTATAACCTCTAAGAAAGTTGTGATGCCTTTTTTAAATTTTTGACGTTATGCTGTTTTTGAATTGCTTGTTATTTCTCCAAGGCGTTTTCGATTTTTTTATAATCAGTTGTATAGAATTTGAATACAGAAATTTTCTATGATAGGGTATCTCTAAGGTGTCTCGACATTAGAAGTTTAGCAGGAGAATCGCTATGAGATGATAAGGGTATAGGTATTCATACATTGCAATAATACCATCTACCTACAAGTCTTTATGCTCATGAACAACTTTGCTTAGCATTTGTTTTAGAGTTTAATGTTTGTTAATTGCCACTCATTCGAATAGCGTTTGAAACCCCATTTTAAAAATTGTGGACCGATCACTGATCAAAATTTCTGGAATTATAATTGTTTATATTGATGATATTTTGAATAATGATACCACTTTTTCCCATGGTAAATTTGAAAATTCACGAAATAGTATAGCGTTCTTTGGTTTATTTTTATTATTATTTTCACTTCTTTCAACTTGCCTGTCCAAAAAAATATACCTCGTACTTTGTTTTTAATTTCATTTATACCTATGTGCTCATAATGAAGCTTAGAAGACATTTCTTTGAGCATTTTCAAAGGACCAATCAATATCATTTGCCCACTTTCACATTTTCCTGGCCAGCAAGTTCTGATTCTCAGAAGTATTCCTTAACTTCTTAAAATGATATCACCTTCTGAATATCAAAAAATTAAGACTGGAAAATCTGTATATCGTAGATTAATAAGCCAAGGAGAAATGAACGCAGTAAGAAAACTATTATTCTTTCACCATATGGTCTATGGTTCCCATCATCCATTTGTTGATGGGTGATGAAACATATTTTTTGTTAAATTTCATACACAATGCATCCCGAATGTATTGCGTTGCATGTCCTCAATAAAAAAAATTGAATAAGCACTGTAATTAAAAAAAAATGTTCCGATAATTTTCACATCTCTTTGAAGAAGTACTTATATGGAAAAATTCAATATCTACATTATTGAACCTACAGAAAAATTGTAACTAATCACTTTTTTGAGAGATACTGAAATTTTTGAAAAATTTCTCAAGATTTTTGCAAAAAAGGAAAAATAAATGAACTTCTCCTGATGAACATGGGTCTATCTCTTTAAATGAAAAAGTTGAGGCATGTGCAAAGAAAGGTAGTTTAACGGCACTTTTCGGCACAATTTCAGTGACAAACTGCTTATGACACTTTTTTGTTCAACTCAGAAAACTATACGAAACAGAAAAGTTGAAAAAAAAATAAAAAAAAGAATGAAATAGTAAGAGAATAAAAAAAGAAAAACAACTTATTAAGACTCACCAAATACTAACCTTCAGAAATGAGTAAAAGTGTATTATGCATCTTGAAAATATTAAAATATTGTAGAAATTTGACATATTGAAATAGACTGGCAAATTGTTTATACCTTCGCCATTTGAACTGATCACAGACACACACACAGTTGAACAATACTATAAATAACGATTTATGTAAGAAAGTTTATTTTTATTAAAAAGTATTTGTGTTTGAAATTTGATAAAAATAAGGTTTATTTCGGCGAAGAATTATCTCTCTTCGGATCTCGTATTAATATATTCACGGAAAGTTTTATCAAATGCCTGTCAAAAAGCAACTACTTACAATCCCTTTTTATTATCACGTTATATACTGAATTACGTAGGCCATAGTTGTAGCTGCTTTCAGTTCCTCAGCGGAAGGAAATCGCTGAACTTAGGTGATCAACTATCCGGTTTCAGATTATTTGCTCCTCGTTAGTGATGGACAGAATATACAATTTTGAATTCTTTTACTACCTTTCAGATTTTTACACGCTTTATATTAGCTTCACCTGCATGTATGTTTGTAATTTTCTTTAAATAAGCTTAAAACAATAATGAATGAAAAATACAAGTATTATTGTGAAAATAGCGACGGGCGCTAATATACAAAAATAGGGCACAAAGCGCCCAAGCTTTTTTCACAATAATATTAGTATTTTTCGTTCGTTATTTTTTTAGGATGATTAAAAAAATATTTTTAACTTTTTAGTTCAATATTCATGAAAAGCGTGTTTTTTAGTTTTTTTAAACTATATTTATTTTTCATTTTTTAGTTTCGTTTGCTATAAAAGCGTATTTTTTAAGTCCTTTTAAACTATATTTATTTTAGCTTAACTTTGGGATCAATCAGCCGTATATTGTTAAGAAAAATGACCATCGACTTTTCCGATTTCGGAGAGGGAGCCTGAAAATCAGCTACCAAGCCCACGAATAGATCGGCAATAATGTCGATAATTCTGCCAAATAAAGGTCCCGAACATTCAAACGGGAAAGAAGAGTTACAAAAAACAAACGTACATACATACATACAGGTGAAGCTAATATAAAGCGTGTTAATGTAAAAAAAATACTTCTTTCGAATGAAGAAAATACATGTAAAGTGAGTTCGAATTATATCAAGGAAGTTACGCGCCATCTGCCCGCGAGTAGATCAAGCAATAGTGTCAATAATTCTGTGAAATACAGATCCCGATATGAAATGAAAAGGAGAGTTACAAACATTCATACAGGTGAAGTTAAAAAATTAAGTATGTCTTCGCTGCACTCTTCATATAACTAATTAATTTAACAGAATGACAAATTCATTCTGGTTTCCCTGTTTTAAAGTAAAATCAGATTCTTGGAAAATATGACTTACCATTACTTTTTCTATCAATGTCTCATTGCTTTCAGAAAAGGGTGGTGAAAGAGGTGGCAGTATGATATTGTTCAAGGGTACTTTTCGATTTTGAAGTATGGAGCTCTTTGATATTCTTATATGTCTCATGCTATCCTATCGTGTCCTCAATACCGGATAATTTCCCCAAAAAATACCTGGAATATACGTACGGATAATTGAAATGTGGACAGAAAAATTAGTACTCTTCAAATACTCACCTTGAAACTATCGACTTTACACATTAGTTTCTAGAAAATAAAACTAAAATAAAATATTGGTACAAATGAAAATATCACTTGAATTATTGTCAACTTTTGTTGAATCTTCTACACAACTATTTCTTCAACATTGGCACCCTTTTTCTCTCTTCCTCGTACTGACCATCCCTACACCTTCGTTTATGTAATGACATTTCCTTCGAATTCGCGGTTGCTTGGCAACGACCATCTGCTCTTTTTATGCGATGACAACAAACAAACTGGGGGTTGCCATGACTGTGTCTCAGACTAATGTCACTTAATTTTTGTTGTTTTGTTAATAGTTTCACAACCTTTCATAATCGATTTGACTCTTATTGGGAGTGAAAGATACCGTAATAGTTTGTTATGAACAAATTTTGTGATATTAGACAGGTGAGTTCAATAATCTTCGGTATTCGCTTGAATTAGAGAGAAACCTAACTAACAAAATATGATGAGATTGAAAGGTATTAATGAAATTTTCAGATTCTGAAATATTTGATTTTATCAAATTGTAATTCACAAGAAAAGTAGGTATATCAATGAATTTTCCAAAGATACACAAAGTCAAACTGGAAATCTATTTTTTCCACTAAACAGTCACTTGAAAGCCGATAAATAATTGTCTTAAATTATCTAGAAAGTGTACATAGTAAATGCTATAATTCAACACTTTCCAGGAATATTTTTTTCATGATGTATAAAGGAATGCACTTATATACCAGTCAAAATGAACAGAAAAAAGTTGAGCATACATTAACTCGCATAGAACTGAAGATTGGTACATATTTTATATAAACTGTTATAAGTGAAATCAAGAATTCCCAACCATTCCATGTACCGATGCTAAAAAATGTCAACTGAAAAAAGATTAGTTAACTTAATTCTCTACGGAAATTATTCACACACATTTTTTCCTACGAACCGCCATTGCAAATATGCCATCTTAAACGTCTCTTGGTGTTTGAAATGCCTTCAAAACTAATACGACAACAAACATTCTGTTTGAAAGGGTTACATTTTTCGAGTTGACTCTAAAATTAAATCATAACACTCTGAAGAAGTACTCCTTCCTTTAATCTTTGACGAGTTTTTGTCAAATTCAACAAACGAACAACAGTTCCTCGCAAAAACTTTCAAGTCCGGGTTCATTTCGAATTATTTTCACAAAAAGCTGATAATGACTCTGATGTCCTGATAACTGAAACAGTAAAAGAACAATTCCATACATCTCGTCAACCGACTACCATCTTTTTGAACACTTCGATAACTTTCTCACCGGTAGAACTTTCGCCAATCAGGACCAGGCACCAGGCACCAATCGACTCCATCTGATGCCAAGTACACAATTTTTCTGCTGATGGAATTAATCGACTTTTGTTGCATTGGCAAATATGCACTGATTTAAATGACGGCTTATTTCGATTAATTTTTTTAAGAATGAAACACAAGCACTACAGGAAAATCCTTAAGGCACTCTAAGAGCGGTGCCTGTTCGAAAGTAGCGATTCACATTTCATTTGAATCGCTGGAGATTGAATTAATTTGGAAAAACGTTCTCAGGAACTTTATTCCACATAAACGCAGTTCTCCAAATGAGAGTTCTTGAACAGTGAAGTTCGAAGTATACTGAGTTGAACCTTAAAACAATGAGAAGCCACAGTCTGTCGCATCTTCAGGGGATGCTTAACCGCGGAGATACATACATGAGAACAATACTCCAAATGAGCTTTATCAACCATCAAAAGTTGTTGAGGTGTGTACAGTTTTCTGATTCGAAACAGTGTTCCAAGCTTTTGAGAAGCAGCCTTTGCAATTTCAGCGATATGAATTTGGCAAGACATTTGGTGTCCATTTTAACCCCCAACATTTATCTTTTTGGAGAAAATCGTTGTCTGGGGTTTTGTGGCATTGAGTTTAACCTGATTACTTCCACCCCAATTCGAAATCACTTCAATATGGGTCTCTGGGAAACACCAGCGTTGGTGGTAAAAGTATTCGATATATATCTATCGACGGCCACTTGCAGGGAATGTTCTTTCAGCAAGCCATGGCATCGAAGTTTGGCTATTAAACCCCCATGTCACATACGGTCAAAGGCCTTAAAAATATCAAGTATTTCAGCTCTGGATTCTCCATGTTTGTCGATTGCGTTGTTCCAAATATGGGTGATATACGATAGAAGGTCGCCTGTTGATCTTCATTTCCGAAAGTCATATTGATGATTGCTCAGGATGTTAACGCCTTCCAAATATTTAAGGATATGGAGGTTGAATATGTATCCACTGAGATAATATGTGTGATTGATGACTTGTTTATTTTGTGGTAATTAATGATTACTTTAATGAAATGAGTTTTATACTTCATAATGGGGTTAATGGGTGTTTCTGTACTTTTTTTACATTTCTTATATACTTGAAGAATTTTTTTGATTCCGTTGTGTGTTCCTGAGTTAATGAAGAAGCCATATGTGAATCTATAATTATTCAAAATTGTCAAAAGGACAAGAATATTTATTCGGTTCTGCCACCTCAATGGTAAAGCTAGTCGAACCAATGGAATGAAAAACAAAACACGTAGAAAATTAGGGGTGGATGTTGAGTTTTCAGTGTGTTCGTTCTCACCATGTGTGCCTGAGGTAATCACCCAAATATTCAGTTTGAACGAGAAACAAAAAATTGTTCAACAGGGCTGAAGAACGCTTAAGAAGGCCAAAATGAACCTAATACTGCAAGTTCGTAACTTCCAGAAAGTGAAGGTTTTCTGTTTGGTTTTCCCAGTTAAGGGCAAAGCTAATAAAACCCATTGAATTAAAAAACAGTACGTCGATATAATCTTAAAATGATGTTGAAAATACCCCGCAGTTTGATTGAATATTTTTTTAACCTGATATTTTTGTTGAATGAAGTGCAAAAAATGTGATGAAACTGTTTACAATTATTAGGCATAAAAATACATGTAACCATCTAAAATGCTAGTTCAGAGGTCTTCACAAAAAAGTAGATAAGAAAAAATATTCCAACAGATAGCAAGCTGAAAATGAATTCAATACTATCATTTTTCATTATTTTCAAAAAAAAGAAACTTTGAACAGAAAAAATATTTGCCGAAAGAAAAATATAGTGTATATCGAAGTTCGCTGGCCAGACGGTTCGACATGGGTGCTCAGTCAATCGGCCGATGTGTGAGTCGATGGTAAAAGCCTCAGGCTGAACAGTCGATTTTCAGTTGGTATCGTTCAACTCGTATTAGGAATCACACGTTGAAAGGTAAGACCCCATTAGTCCTTAGCTCGCATAAGTTTCGACTTCTTAGGGTTGTCGTTCGTAGGGGTGCGATAGCTGGTAAACGGAAAAACATATTTTAACACGTATTTTTTAAGTTAATTTTTATTTTTATAAGATACTAGTACATACTATGTTACTGTATCGCTACTGTTCCAATGTTTTGATAGAATCAGTATCAGCGAACTTAGGCATGCGCTTTATAGAACGGTACTTTCAAAAAATTGTTCTACAGCGCCATCTAGTGGCGAGTTACAGAAAAATTGAAGGACTATATACCTTCTCTATGAAAAATTACGTATACATGTCAAGTTTCATCACGATCGGTTGAGCGATGTAGAACCAACCAACTAACCAACATCCATTTTTATATAGTAGATAAGAGTTGATGGTGAAAAAGAAATCATTGTTAGACTATTGATTTATTTAATATCAACTTCACGTAATAAGCAATGAAAAAAGTGAAATTATTATTGCAAAATTTAAATAAGAAAATTATTTGGTTCGCAATATATTCATTCATTCATAATTCTATATTTTAGGTTTTTTTTCGGTTTTTGATGACAAATTTTCATCATTAGTTGTTAGTAGAAACATTGTAATACAGAGTGGAAAAGTATTCAATTGAAATTTTTATTGTAAAATAAAAAGTGAGTCATGCCTTTGAGTTATAGTAACTCAAAAAATTACCATATAATATTTTTTGTTGTTATTTTGTGTTATAACCGTCCTTTGGACTCGATTTTGACTAACTTTTAAACGGCCATATGTATTTTAAACTTTGTACACCTATCAAGAATCGGTTACAATACAGTAATTTAATAAGTTTATCTCATTATCCAGATAAGGTTCGCCTAGATTAAATAATTTCGTCACATAGTCTCTGTGTGAGAGTAAGTGAGACAACCACACTGTTTGCGCATGCGTATATATTTTATATTAAAACAAATGGGCTTGATTTTTTTTCTGATTGATTCGGCTGTTACTTGATGAAGATCCATAGTAATTTCAAAAACTACACCTCACGATTTGATCCCCACAAAATTTGTGGAGATCAAATCGTGAGGTGTAGTATTTTGAAAAATGGGCTTGAAATAGTAAGCCAAACTGAAAAGTGGAAAATAAATAATAGTTTAAAAAACTAAAAAAACACGATTTAATAGCAACACAAACTAAAAAATAATTCGAAACTAATTTGAGATTGTGCTCAACATCTTTGGTGTAAATTATGACTCTTAATAAGCCTGAAATCAGAATTATTCTATTTACAGAAAAAATTATTTTGTTTTGAAAAAGCGTGGGTGCTAAATTTCCATTGCTATAAATACTTGGGTAGGAACTGTTTGTTAGAGTGGAGCCATAATAAAAATATAATTTAAAGTATCCCCACGCTTTTTTCAAATAAAATTATTTTTTTTGTCAATAGATTCATTCTGATTTCAGAGTTGTTAAAAATCACTAGTTACATCAAGCTATAGGACTTATTATCGATCTTGAACACAATCTTAAATTAGTTTCGAAACATTTTTTATTTTATGTTGCTATCAAGCGTGTTTTTTCTGTTTTTTGAACTATTTTATGATTTTCAAGAAAAAAAGGAAACTGAACGGGAAAAATATTCGCAGTGTGCGATTCTCTGACTCAATAATTCGTCCAATGAAACTGGTACTGATTTTGAATAGATAGAAAACCATACTATGGCGAATGATATTTTGCATAAGGATATCAACACGCCCTCCATATATATTTGAGTGATAAGGAGAGGAACTTCTGATACTTCATTATTCAATTTACGATATGTTACAATTTCTCGTTATTTTTCATGAGTACAACTAACAAAACTGTAAATATTCTTATGAAGTACTCGAGAATTGAAAACTTTCTTGTTAATTCAAAATAATTGTTTATAATTTTCAGGGAAGTCTTTTGGATGATCTCAATTTCCTGAGAAAAGTTCAGAATACCAAAAACAGATTAGAACGTGAATTCCCTGGTGATTTCCATTTAAATCCAAGGAGTACTGATTATGGGCGATTCTCTACTCACCCGCAGAGTATTGAAGAAGACAGCGACACATCTTCAGAGGGCAGTTCAGTGAAACGCATGAGTGCATCATCTAGTAGGTCTAATGTTAATATAGAACTAGATAATTATCAGGAAAATAAGGTGAGGAACATTGAAAAACCTGTACAGTTTACAAAATATCTGTAGGTACTGAATTTAACGATTTGAGAGTGGAGTTTTTCTGAATGGTTGAATTTGATAAATTATAATTGTTACCTACGGTTACTGGAATTTGTGAATCTAAAAGCTACTGTGTATAATAAATGTATGATTATTTCTGATAGTGGAAAAAATTCATGGAAATACTGCTTCAATTCAGAAGAATAAATCAAACCTCGCAAAACCCTTCAAAAACCTACAAGAATATGATTCAAAATCAAACATCGAAATAGTGAACCCAATATTGTTCTCTTTTGTATTCCATTTCTCTTAAGATAGTTCATTTCATGTATATAATGAACAAATATAGCACAACTCTCTTTTTTCAACTGGATATGTTAGTTTTTACACAAATAAACTCACGTGGTGGAAGGAGAAGCAAAAATACTTGAAGTTTACTATGCACTGAGGTACATCTCTATTTCATATAGTATCGTTGTCTGGGGTCAAGCGTCCGAACTACAAAGAGTGTTTGTGTTGCAAAAACGTATTATTAGACGTATTTTCTATTTATCTTATAGAGCATCATGCAGATATACTTTCAAAAGTAATATATATTAAAACTGTTGACTCACATTTTCAAGAAACTTAACAGATTTAGAAGGCATTGCGATATTCACATGTATGACACCAGATATCTTCAAACGCAAATTAAAGAAAGTACTGGGCGAATGATGCTTTTTTTCGTGGATTCGAACTTTTTTGTAGTTAGTGACTTCCAGTACTGACCTTCTCATGCTTCTTCATATTTTGCTTTATCTTTGTGATGGTCTTGTGTTTTTTCACAGGCGGTGAAGTATGTATCACTGAAATACTCGATTTAAATTCGGTTTTTGACTCGATGTTTTATAACATTTAAGAATGTTACTTTTTTTTAACCATTATTTATGTTTGTCATTTTAATTGTACATATGCATCAGGCACAATTCAATTTGTGAACTTGGACTAATCCGATCTATTTATTTTTAATAGGATATGGATGCAATACATTTGAATTTGAATTTGAACGGATGGACAAACGTAAACTGAAAAACCGCGAATGTATAGTCGAAGTAACCGATATAGTAATCTTAAAGGTGTCGGCGAAATTAAAGGCAAAAAAAACCAATACCAAGGAATTATGCCGCAACGAATTAGTCCACGTGGACTGAAAACTTGGCGGTTCGTATTGGATAATTTTTACTAACCGAGTTTTATGATTGACTGAAAAGTCATAAAATTAAATTTGAAGTCATGTTACGGTGACCAACAAAATGTAGCGATGAGTACCGTGTTGTGTGTGTTATTAAAGGGGAACTGCTGGAAGGTAGGGGCACTATATCTTCTACTTGAACTATATCAAATGTGGCCCTGTCCGTATCCTGTGAATGAAATGTGAAATGGTGATTTCTCGTCTAATAATAATTATCAGTGTAAAAATTTTCAGTGAATTCACTGAATTTCAAACTACTGTATTCATTTCTTAATTACAATGGTTAGGTGAATGAAGGAACAAATGGTTTATTTACAAAGCGAATCAAAATTCAATTACATTATATAAATTTTTAGCTGGTTCTGAGTATAGAAGTATATAAATAAATTTCATAGATTTATTCGGAAGATTTTTCACTGCTTTGAGAATCGCGGTATTTGAGGATCTCCGTATGAGAAAGTAAATATGTACTTCGGTTGAGAATATATTTGTAAGCAATATGATTTCGTATTCTACAAAGTTTCAAGTTCTTCTATGTGTTCATTCCAACTGATATTTTCATCAATATAGAGTTATAAACATTCGTGTAGTTAGGGTTAGTGAATTGGGGTTATCAACGATATATCGAATTATAAATACGAGAGAAGATTTTGAAAACTTTGATTTTAATTTATGAACTCGTAATCAGAATTTTTTCATTGAAATCATAATTTAATTCATCTTTTATGGAATTAAAGCCAGATCCACAGTAAATAAAGGTAGTTGTTGCCTGCAAATAGCTTAATTGATTCTTTCAATTTCAATGACGAACTATAATTAATGTACCTATATCAAAAATTATTGAAAATCCCAATACTTATCCCTGTGTAACCCCATGTGTTTAATTTACAAACTGCTGACTTTCAAACTGACGATGACTTTCACCCCTGATGCCGATATTATTTTTTTTTTCGGTAAAATTGAATGGTTAACGGTACCATAAGCTTTGACTAAATCCAGTGATGAAACCAAACATTTTTGATCATTAATTTTTTTGTTTGATATAAGATGCGACATCTTCAGTTGCTCTCTCTGTATCTCTAGAAATAGGAAATCTATGTTGATATTCGAATAAAATATTTTTTCCAAATATTCGCATGATCTAAAATTTATGATTTCTTCAAATATTTTTAAAAAGGCAGAGAGAACTCATACAGTTATTCGTATCGGATTTTGTAACATTTTAGTAAATAGTGTAACTCGTGCAATTTTCATTTTATCCGGTACTACGATGATTTTTCAAGATTTACGAATGGAAAGTCTCAAAATAGGAGTAACTTCAGGTTTGACATCTTTTATAAATTTCACATCAGTACCTTCGAAACAAGAAGCTTTTTTGGCCCAATTTCTCAATCATCTTTATAATCTTTTCAAGAAACATTAATAAAACCATATTTCCAGGAAAACATTGTAAATCCGATTAATTTCTGAAACAAGTTTTATCCAATGTGTGAAAAATTTGTTAAATCCTTCACTGATTTCCAAAAGGTCTTTGATTTTTCGTGTATCTCTTTCAATTCATTTTATGGATTACTCATTACTTTTATCACTGAGTGATTGATTCATTGTCTTCCATTTTATCTTTTTTACTTGTTGAATTTTTTAGCTTTTTTTATTATCCTTTCTTTAAAGTTCTTTTAGCTTTCTTGGCCAGCTTAATTCGATATTGATATATTTAACTGAAATATTTATTCTCAGGACGTTTTTTCTCGTTTCTTAAATGATAACCACGAATGTTCTACAGCTTTTGAAGGTTTTCTGAAAACCATGAGTCAGAGTTAATTTTCGTTTTGATGATTTATATATAAATACATATTTCAAAAAAATTTACCAGTGCTTTATAAAGTGTATTGATATCAGTTATGGTTTTCATGATATTTTGAAACTCCATCAAATTGTCTATGAGTTTATTTATGCCATACTGTTTAATTTGGGGGTCAATAAATCTGTTTGAATCTGTTTAAAATCTGTTTTTTTTTCGTTAACCGTCTGTCGCACCTATACGAACGACAACTCTCAGAAGTCGAAACCAGTGCGAGCTAAGGATTAACTAGGTCTTACCTTTTAACGTGTGATTCCTAACACGGACCTTTTTTTGTTTTCTATTATTTACACGTAATATTTACATTTTATAGTCGCTAAAAAAGCTTTCGACAGTTGTGTATCCAAAATCAGATGAATCAGGTGGACATTTTCATTATTTAATTTCAAAGTAGTACCCGGCTCTATACTCTTTTCCCAGCGACGTTCATTAAGTTCGAAACTGTTTTTATTATAAGAAATAAACCATTAACTGCCGACATCACTTCTTCATCGTTGGAAAATATTTGACCACTGAGTCAAGTTTGGGAACAGAAAATAATCCGAGCAGGATAAATCTGGCAA